>VDFB02378104.1:0-61677 GCA_007258455.2 Sequoia sempervirens
TGAATTCAAGACCAAATAGGTCTTGATTCACAATTTCATAACAACAACTGACACCGATTTGCATCAAGTGCATTCGGAGGTTGACTTGAACGCTTTGGAAGGCATAGACCAAACCACACTTACGAACATTGAGGTCTCTGGGTTGCTTGAAGCGGACTCATTTCCCATCTCAGCACAGAGTGTAGAATTTGTAATCGCTAGTGTAAAGCATTACAACCCTATTGCACGAGAAATTCAATCAGTGGACGAGCAAGTGGTATGTAGTCTCAAGCCAAAAGACATCAAGAGATGCTTCACTATTCCTCCAAATACAAACAATTTGGTCATATCCATGGAGGAGTGTGAAAAGGCATTTAACTCTGGAAAGGAAAAATGTCAGAAGAGAATGGTAGAAAGGTGGCTCAAACAGAAAAGAAACAGCTTGCCAAAGAATGTCGGACGTGGAGAAATCAGAGATGAATACGCAATTATGACCACCCTACTCAAATGTGTCACTAGTCAAGCAGATGCCAATAGGTTCCAACCATGGATGTATTACATCATGGCTCAACTTGTCAACAGCAAGGAACACTATGATTGGGCTACTTTGATCAGCGACATTCTCCACAAATAGATGTCCAATTTCTTGATAACTCACAAATTTCACATGTGTTCATACCTTGTGTATCTAATAGCCTTCCAAGGCCAATTTAGAGGGTTGAATACTGTGGGAACTCTAGGTGTACAGAAGGTTCATCAGTATTTCTCGTAGCTTGAATTCACACAATCAGAACAACAATTCAAGCAAGTGAATGAATCATTCCTAATGTACACAGTGAGGAATCTGGATCGTGAATTACATGTATGCATTTCAGCAGAAGCCAAATTGGCAATGGTAGATTGGGCAGATTGGTTCATCCAGTTCCCTACTTTTACCTACATCTACGTGTATGGATACTCTGGTCATCCAGCCATGTTACCCCATTATCCATCCAATAAGGTGGTATTCATGGAATTTCTACGGTAGCTGCACGAAGTCCACTCCGATCTACGCATTAAACATAAGACAACTGCCACTTTTCCTTTACAGATGGGGATTTACAGGTGCAGATCAACAATTGACGCCAAGGCTATGGGCCATGAGATGACGAGACTTAATCTTAAGTATCTCATCAAAAGACGCTCATATGACCCTTGGGGTCACTTTTCAACACACCTTGGCAGTCGTTTTTCACACAAACCTTCCATGGACGATTTTGGGTTTAACTATGAAGACGAATTTGAAGTGCGAAGGCGCAACTACAACAGGTTCACCCTTTCGTAGATTGTTGATTTCATGTCAGAGGATGTGGAAGGATTATTAGATGATGATGGGGAAGTCACACTTCCTACATTCTTCAAGGATCAAGTTGACATGCAACCTCTTCCAGTCGTTTATTGGTACGCCAAGGAAAGCACATCTGTTAAGGAAAGATCGAGCAAAGTTGTGAGGAACAGCATACTTTACTTGGACAGCAAGAGGACGAGGAAGGTAGTCATTCCAAGCACAGAGCTGCCACCGGTTACTACTTCACTACCTTCCACATCAAGATCAAAACCCAGACAAAAGACATGGAGTAATCCTCCAAAAGGTTTCCAGGGTAGAAGACTTTCAGAGCACTTAAAGGGGAAGACACCAGTTGCTGATATAAATCAGCAAGAACATGTGGAGATAGCCGACAATACAACTGAGACAGTGCCAAAAACAAAAGTAGAGCCCCCCATTCCGTCACCACCACAGCAGTCACCAATTCGCATCAACTTGGAGCCAAAATCGCCACCACGTGACATCTTAATGCAATCTCACTCATCAGGAGTTCCTGGGACTAGCACCCATCCTTCCAGCAAGATTAGTCGAGCTTCTTCTTGGCTTGAGAATCAACTAGGTAGGAAGAGGAGAAAGTTGTCCTACCAATTGGACTTTGCAAAATTTCATCATGTCTACCAAGACACGTCAGATAAAAAGTGCAAAAAGCGGATTCATGTGGAAAGGAACGCCGACAACGAAATAGTCATTGAGACTGCCGCACCACCAGAGAATAAAAACTTAGATGAAGTAGAGGTTGAAGATTTCACCTTGATAAAAGTCAACCTTGGTAAAAGCACACGCCAGGCTAATGTAGATCTCCTCGAGGTTGCAGCGGTAAGCATAAAGGAGAGAGTGATAAAAGATGGTGAAGATAAAGCACCCCTCGAGGCTGAAAACCAGCAGCTTCGCCGATACATCTCAAACCTCCTTCACGGCACTGAAAATGTCACCGCCTTGCTCCCACAGATGCCAGAGTTACCAGCAGAACAAAATCAGCTAAGTCAGTTGGTTGTTTATGGGAAGCGCCTGAAAGACTGGGAAGAAGAGTTCGTTACAAGGGGTTGTTTCATACTTTCAAAGTTGTACCAATTGAGGTACAATGCCCACGATCTTCGCGCAGAGATTCAGGAGTCGAAGCAAGACATAGCGGTGGACAAACCACGGAATGAGATCATGGTCTCTCACTTGAGGATGGCATATGACTCAGTCACTACAGAAGAGAATAAGGAAACGCTTTTTACTTGGAGAGAACAACAAATCTTCAAGGTAAAAACACATGAAACAATTTCTACAGAGTTGACCGAGAGCAAAGGAAAGGTGACAAGTGCACTCAAGTTTGTAAGAAATTGTGTCATAAGTCCCTTGCCAGTATCAACATGAGGATGGCGAATACATCGAGCTCGCTGACATACAGTCAGAGCTTCAGAAACTCATCCGTAGTATTTTCAGCAGTGATTCAATTGACTGTAATTTGAGTCAACTTGCAGCCATGTCAACACAATTCGACGAAGCGACCAAGAGTGGAAGAGAATTGTAGAGTCAAATCACAGACGGTGAAGAGATGTTGCAAAGACATTGAGTGATTCAGAAGAGTATCAGTGCTCTGGACGATGAGGCAGTTAACAACTTCTTGGAGGAGTTGATTGCTCGTGATCACGGCTAGTGAACTACTAGTCAGGACGTCCCACCTTTTCCAAATAGATATTAGACACAACAGTTAACTTTATGCCTCTTTCCAAGTTAACTCGTCCCACCAATTGTGCATGTCTATTTTTGGAGATGCCTATGTACATATGGAGTTCTAGTTTAGTTTAGAATTAGTTAACTGAAGTAGTCTTTCCAGTTAACTGTTAGGTTACCTGCATTTAGACATAGGAATAAATCTTACTGATTGGCAAGAACTAAATGTTAACTCAAGGAGATTTTAGGGTTCCCTACTCCTTTGAGCTTCTATAAATAAGAGCAACCTTGCTCATTATTGTTTAACTTTTATTACTACACAAAATTGCTGCATCGTTAAGCCATCAAGCTTGCAAGTCAATATTTGTTCACTCTTTGTCTAAGAGTTGTTTGGTTGATCACATCTTGTATGATTTCGTACCATTTGTTGTCCCAAATATTTGTAATCGTTGATCGAGTTTGAAGAAATAAATCAAACGAGCAATCAGCCTTTGATCCAAAGTTTCAAGATCTATGAACACTTGTTTTTATAATCTTTGTTTCAATCTAATCCTCGAAAGAGCAATGAACCTTCGAGAGAATTTAGAGATTAAGATTATCATTTAATATTGTTTCTTGTAATCTACATTTCAGTCTACAACTCGAACAGATCAGCTCGCCTCCTTGGAAACTCTGAGATCTAGCTTGCCATTTAATGTTGTTTCCAATAACCTTTATTTCAGCCTACACCTTGGACAAAGCACCTCGCCTCCTTGGGAATCCTGAGATATAGTTTATTGTCAACCATTCCCAAATGTTCATAATTCCTCTTGCTCTGATTTTACTTGAGGAGATAGGATAGATATTAAGTTTTAGCCTAGTTGTAGTTGAGATCTACGAAACCAGAAAAACCTCAGCTGCAATGCAAATTGTTTTATAACCTTGTGCATCTACCAGCTGTGTAAAAAGGATAGGAACTTAGATTACTATACTTTTTACGCATAACAGCAAAAGAGGGAGCTTCCCCTTCTTATTTGAAGAGCAGTTAATACTATGCATAGCTGTCCGTTTCCAATATGCACTCCAAAGGTGCAAATTGAAACGCCAACATGGTAGTAGAAAAATCCTTATATTCCAAATAAATCTTAAGCTCAAATAACATGTTAAAAAGGAGTTAAAGATTAGAGCTGCTAAATTCCCTGGAAACAGGTATGGGCATGGATTTGGTTACAGAATGGTCAATTTTTTGAGACCTCAATTTGGTTCGTGTTGGAAACATCTGTACCTAAAAGATAAATATAAATAGACAAAACATTATTATGTTCATAATCAGCATCATAATTTAAATTAAAACAAAACATTAGATAACTGATGAATGAAAATATCATCATATGCGCAAAATCAGAGTTGTATAATTAATAGAATTCTGTTTTTTGTTTCTTCCTTTCACTCTAGAAGAGTTTCCTCAAAATTCTGACGATCCAATATGTTTTAAAGAAGATTCTGCATTGCGATCAAGAGAAAATTGTGCAGGTTCCAGTAAAGGAAAGGAGGAGGGCTGAGGATGGGAATCAGAGGGATCCAGTCATGTAGGCTCAAGTGTTAACCAGATTTCTGATCAAGAAATTACTTTATAAAATTAAGATGGCCCAAGATCAAATCATTGCTTCTCAAAAGGAAAGACAACTCCAACTTGGAAAGCTACTTCATTGGAACACACAGCTTCAGAATGCAATGCACATCAAAGACTTCCTGGTATAGAGGCTACAAGTACTTTGTCATAAAGCTAACAAGGCAATCAAAGCTCAACTTAGTAAGCATGTTTGTCCTTAAAAACTAAGTTACCGATCATGGTAATGATTCAGGTTTGAGGTTTGTGGGTTCAGTTCGCAAGTTCAGTCAAAAGAATTTTGGGGTTGGATTTGTTTTGGGTTCATCCATACAAAAACATATAAAAATCAGAAATATATACATATTTGCACCAGTAATTAAGTTCAAATACACCATGCATAGCATCTTATATTATATAGTAAAATAAACCAATAGTCAAATACTAGTCAAACTCAAATGTCATGACATATATTAAAGTTAAAAAAATATTGATGTCAAGTGTCAATAATCAGCCATCATTGATCAAAAATCATATGACTCCTCAAAAATAATCCATATTAGATGATGCAGGTAGTGGTAAATTAGAAAAACCACAAATAGTGTCACTAGCACTAGCACTCTCATGCTCACTACTTGGCTCATCATCAACATCAAGTGCAGTAAAGTCAGAAGTGGAAGCATCCAAGTCAATATGCTCTACCTTGATATCCCACTTCCTTGTGTCCCGTTCCTTGTAGCCTCAAAAGTTTGAATGCACATACACTAAGTCCATTGCCTTTTCTAAGTGTAGTTGATTGCGCTTTACCAAGTGGATGGAGGAGTATGTGCTCCAATTTCTCTCTGATGTAGATGACTAGCAACCTATTAAGATAAAATTAGAGAGTTAAGAGTTACAAAATTAAAAATTAAAATCTTAATAAAACTTAAAAGATAAAACATTTTTTTCTAAAACTTGTGATAAAATTTTGATCGCAAGAGGTTGTACGTCTATGAATGAATGGTCATGGAAGTACCACCAACTATGAGCATTGACCTTATACTTGTCCCGAAGAGCATCAATACTAAAGTTGCTAAACCATGCAAAATCCATGAACTCAACCCTCAGTGCATCCTGCATGTCACGATTAATGAAGAGTATGGGAAGTGCTGCCTTGAACCCTTGACCAACTTCAACATCTCTATATGGGGCAACTCTTGTTGTCACAGAAAGGAGCTCAACACTATGATATTTGGGACTCAATGCAAAGGCAAGAAGATGTAGCGGAGTGATCATTTTGTTCTATCTCTCTCCAATGATTTTGTGTAGTTGCTTCAAGAAATTTTCTTCAAAATCTTTCTCTTTTGCATTTATGATGACTTCCATCTTCTCAATCATTGGGTTAATGCCATCTTATATCTCACCTAAGCAAAGCCTATCCATGTCAGTATATCGGATCATGCTCAATATGGGCTTAGTGAAACTAAGGAGATATTCAACACAATCGCACCAAATGTCATCTAAGATCATTTTCTTAACGGAATCAACCAACATCTTCTTTGCCTTGATGTCTTTCTTCCTCCATTGCAACTTCTCTTCTTCCTCTTATGGTTCGGGAACTTTGGTCTCCACAAACTCAGCCAAATCATTCTCTTCCAAGGTGAGCATGATTCTAAACCTCCATGAAGTTAAATTTGATGCTCCCTCAAGCCTATCCTCAATCTTCAACCCATTCACCATCTTGACGAAGAGATAGAATTACTCAACAATGAGAGAGAGAAAAAAGAGTATCGCTGTAATGCACAATCTGATCAAGATCTTACTTCACACCCGCTCTGATACCATGTTAAATTTTGATATCAGATTAAGTGCACAGAAATTAATTCAAAAAATAAACACACAACACAGCAGATACCCTGGGAAAACCCTCCTCCTGAGGGAGAAAAACCCAGCAACAATATATCACTTATATATTGAGTCTCAAAACAAAGTCTCCTTTACAATGAAGGCCACTAAGAGGGCCAAGAGATAACACCACAATCTGATGAAATTACAGAAATACAGTGATGTAATCTGCCAACAAAATGCTCAGCCTCCTACAGATCTCGATCTGCTCTTGAAACAATTCGCACTTGAGAGAAGGATGGAATGAACATGCTTGAAGCACCACAAACAGATGCAACCACAGTAGCAATGTAATACAATCTGCTGATAATATATTCACCCTTCTACAGAATTTGCACTATCTATGATGACTTATGATGAACAACAAAAAATGGATGATCGAATCAATGAACCTCATCGAATATATATACAAGTGTGGAGGCAGAGACGCATCCTTTGAAAAACATCAAGTCGGCCTCCAAACAAGAGAGATGACTCTTAGATAATCGCATCCCATCATGAGGTCGGCCTCAAATAACAATAACTAATGAATTCACATTCATAAACCATATAATGATGGCCCTTTTTAGAGATCGCTTCTTTTCTTAATAAACGTGCCTCTTCACATTGATGTCTCTATAAATTAAATAGCCTTAGGCTATTATTTAATTTATCATCATGAGTAAAGGAAATTGGCTGGAAGAATATGACCGACACTGCCATTAACATCAACAATAAGGTGCTTTAAGTAAAATTCAAAAAGTGTCCTTTGAGGCGTTGGAATTGAAGTTCTTTTAAATAAGCTTTAATATAAGTTTCCAAGTAACGTTTTCAAGAAATGTAACGTCAGTTACATTCGGATGGAGAAAATGAGAACTAGGCGTGGATGGAGTTTATGCAGAATTTTTTTTAGGTGTAAAGAAATTTGCAATGTTTTCAGAAAACTCTAGAGTCTAAATCCTCTGTAGAGATAATGCCTCTAGTGTTGAAAGATGCACCCTGGGTATTTTTCTTGGTTAGACAGATTTATTATTGATAGGAAGTTTGAGTTTAGAAGAATCGAGGAAGAAGTCTTAAGGAAAAAGAACGGGCTTATAATGACAGAGTATTAGAAGTTAAGAAACTCGTTATAGTTATCTCATGCATATAATCGTGGTACTTTAGCTGAAGAATAGCAAAGGTGATGTCGGGCAACTTACAGGAAGTGAATTATTGAAGGAGCTCACAAGTTTGATTGGTATGGACAAGCGGTATTTGTCAGAGATGATTAATGAGTTTCTGCACCAATAATTCAAAGTTTGTTGTATAGTTTCGTCTCTCAATTTAAACATCAGCTTTTCCTGAGTCAGGTGATTTGCTTGTTTGAGCGGAAGAATACCATCACTACCGTGTGATTCAAATATATTCCAGAAAAGGCATGAATTTATTCCAGTGCGTGTATAGTATTAACCTACGTATGTGTTCCTGTTGTGTGCAGGTCAATAGGAAAAAAGTAATTCTCGTGGCTTTGAGGCTGACAACAGTGTAGGAATTATTGAAGTCTTTAAAGCCTACTGATGCCATTCTTTTTAATATGAGCTTGTTAAGAAAATGGGTCCAGGGGTGACGGAGGAGATTATTGAAGTTTGTTAAGCAGCCAATTATATACTATGTGAATTCATGTTCCCCTCTTCAGTGATGATCAAAAGTAATTTGTTGTTAATCATTGGAACATCATCCATTCTTTTGGAGCATGTTATTTACTATCTTTTGGGCTACTATTGTCTTCTCATTCACTGTAAATTCAATAAATTTAAGGTGGGTCGGCTTTGTATTTGAGCATTTGGTGTTCACCATTAATTCTCCGAGTTTGTATTTGTTGGAGGCCTGAGTGGTTTGTTGTAATGAAAAAACCAATGTTGTACATCTATACACAGTTTGTTGCTACAATGTAAAGGTCAGAACCTTTCCTTGCTTCAAAGATATAATTGTTGTTCAATTGGCTATTATTGGAATTATCTTTTGTCATGTTAAAAATTATCTGTTGAACGATATTGGTACACTGTATTACATGGTGTTCTGTTATAAATTTCAAACCAATCAAAAAACACATCAACTATATTGTCCACATTAATCTATTGCAAGTAAGGAGTTGGAAAAAAATTGTGTCCAATTTGGGGTAGTTCAATTCATTGGTATCAGAGCTCAGTCTCTTCCTATCAACCTGTGCTTAGTGTTCTTGTTGGTTCTATCTTTCAATGAGTGATAAAGAGCAGACATATTTTATTAGAGAACAAAAAAAAAATCAGTGGCAAACCCCTCAAGTGCCTGAAGGTCAAACAATTTCTAGAATCCTTGGTTTTCATCAAGATTCTCCCTCAAGAAGCGGTACAGGTAATATTGATATCTTTGGAGAAGAAGGAACAAGTATGGATGACAGAGATAGGGATAACATGGGTCATGAGGAACCAAGTACTCGTGACATGATCAATGATTTGGTAAGGGGGCAGCGTGAATTACAGCAGAGTATAGCACAAATGGCAGCCTTAATGACTCAACATTTGTTAAGAAATAACAATAATAACAATGGAAACAACATTGGGAACAATGCTAATGGAAGGAATGAGGGTAATGAAGATGGATCGATCAACAATAGGGCTGTTAATCAGCGCAATGTGACCAGGACAGTGAGCACTAGACCTTTGATGCCTCAATTTCCACCAAGAAATAATCCTCGGGTTGAAGTGGAACCAACACAATTGGAGCTCCAAGATCAAATCTTACAAGAATGGAGAAATTCAGACATAGAATTCCAAGCTGAGATGTTTTTCTGTGATTATGTGGATGTTAGAATGAGACATAAACCACATAGGGGTGGGAAAGCCCATAACCATGATTAGCAAAGGAAAGTTGGCAAGTTATCCATTCCCTATTTCAATGGTTCCAGGAAAACTACAACATGAGCATGGGTGAAAAAACTTGATACATACTTTTAGCTTAATCCAATACCTGAAGATGAAGCCATCAAGTATGTTGCAACACATTTGGATGGGTGTGCACATGAGTGGTGGCACCATGCAATGGTGACATTACGCCATGATCAGATTGATTCTTATGTTGTTTTCACGGAGAGATTGATTGATAGGTTCGATAAGAAGGATCCTGAACTCCATTTTAAGGAGTTACCTCGGCTTAAGCGATGGGGGTCAGTGGACACTTATATAGCAGATTTTCTGAGACTTTCAGTGCTTGTGACAAATATTTCTGAAAGAAGTTCGATTGTGTTGTTCATGGATGGTTTAGCAGATCCGTTAAGGGGTTGGATTAAAGCACTTAGCCCACCCACATTACAAGATGCAATTAAAAAAGCAAGGGATATGGAGTCATCTACTTCAAAGAGCAAAATTCAATCCAAGGGGTTTATGTCTAAAAAAAATAAAAAACAAAAAAAAATTAGAAGGATGCAAAACAGTCAAAAAACATGCCTCCAACATTGGATGATGAGCAGCTTAATGATTGTAGAAGGAAAGGTTTGTGCTATTATTGTGATGAGCAATGGGACAAAACATATAAGTGTGCTAATAAGGCAAAGGCAAAACAATTAGAATACTATACAGCTGATGAATCAAGTTCAGAAAATTCAGATCAGCAAGCTGGTTCAAAAGAAAGTGACAGTGAGAGCTCTTCTGATGAGTCTGAAAAGGAGTAGGGGGACAAAGGTGTGATAGGCCAACTTTCTAGTTTGCAAAAAATAGGTTCTTTTCATGTTAGAGGAGTGTTATGTGGGCAGCATATAGTGACACTTATTGACACAGGTGCTACTCACAACTTTATTGATGAGAGAGTGGTTGCTAGAAGAGGAATCAAACTGAAGATTGTGAGGGCTTCAAGGTTATGGTACCAGATGGATTCACTCTTACTTGTACCAAGAAAATTTATGATTTGAGAATTCAGCTAGGTGAGTATGAGCTTAGAGATGATTTCTACGTGATGAGCATAGGGGATATGGACATGGTTCTCGGTATACAATGGCTTCACTCCATTGGTGAGTTCACTATGAATCTCCAAACTATGGAGATGAAGTTTAATTTGGATGGTAAGAAGAATACACTTAGGGGAATGTTTAATGGTGGACCACGTACAGTCTCTTTCAAAAGGATGGAGAGGCTTATTAGACAGGATCAGGTGGAGTGGACAGCAGAATGTATTATTATGCCTACAGATACAAATACAAACAACCTAAGAGGATCTATCACGATGATGTTGAGATTTTGATGACTAAGCATAAAACAGTTTTTGGGACCATACCTCCAGGGATACCACCTAATAGAGGAACGGAGCACGTGATAGAGCTTGAAGGGGCAAAACCGGTGATTACTACACCTTATAGACATCCTAAGCGCCACAAGGATGAAATAGAAAAGGCAATTAAGGAGCTGATTGAGATGGGGCATATTAGACCAAGTAAGAGTCCTTTCACCTCTTCGGTGGTGTTGGCTAAGAAAAAAAATCCTTCAATGTGCATGTGTATTGACTACAAGGCATTGAACAAGAGAACTATAAAAAACAGGTATTTGATCCCTCGCATAGATGAGTTGAATGATGAATTGCATGGGGCTCATTATTTTTCTAAAATTGATTCAAGATTAGGATACCATTAGATACGAGTTAGAGAAGAGGATGTGGAGAAGGCAGCATTTAGATGCCATTATGGACATTTTGAGTTTTTGGTGATGCTTTTTGGCTTAACTAATGCTCTAGCTACATTTCAATCCTGTATGAACAAGGTGTTTCGTAATCAGCTCAGAAAGAATGTTCTTATATTTTCTTATGGCATCTTAATATACAACAAATCTTGGGATGAGCACATGAGGCATTTAGAGTAAGTGTTGAGTATTTTGGAGGAGTCACTTTATGCTAAGGAAAGTAAATGTGAATTTGGGATGACTGAGCTCCTTTATTTGGGTCATATAATTAGTGCCAACGGTGTCAAGGTTGATCCTGAAAAGATCAAAGCAATTGTTGATTGGCCTCCACCTACAAACCTATCGCAGCTTAAGGCATTCTTTGGGTTGTGTGGTTTTTACAAGAGATTTGTCAAGGGCTTTTCGCAAAAAGCAGCACCTCTTACAGATTTAACCTAGAAGGAGGCTTTCAATTGGTCTAATTCAGCACAACAATGTTTTGATCAGTTCAAGCAAATTATGAGTACTTGTCCCATTTTGGCTATTCCAGATTTTTCCCAACCTTTTGAGTTGGAATGTGATGTCTCGGGAGAAGGCATTGGGGATGTTTTGATGCAAAATAAGCATCCAATTACCTTTGAAAGTAGAAAGTTAAGAGGAGTTGAACGTAGTTATTCTATTTATGATAAAGAAATGTTGGCCATCATGCATGCTTTGGCCAAATTTAGATCTTACTTGGTAGGAGGGAGGTTTGTAGTCAAAACATATCATAATAGCCTCAAATACTTCTTGAATCAAAAGGATCTCAATGATAGACAACAGAAATGGGTGAGCAGATTACAGGCATACGATTTTGACATTGTATATGTCAAAGGAAAGAGAAATGTTCTTGTTGATGCGTTGTCTAGGAGACCCCATTTGTGCTCATTGGTTGAGATTGGTGATGACTGGAGGGAGTTAATTATTGCAGATTATGCTAAGGATTCTTGGGCCACGAATATTATAGAAGGTACTACTCAAGATGACAGGTATACAGTTTTTAATGGGCTGATTATGTATAAGGGCAGAATTTTTTTGGTGCCCAATTCAAAGCTTAAGGCCAAAATTTTGAGAGCTTTTCATGATCCCCATATGGCTGATCACCTAGGGTTCTTTAAAACATATAGGCAGATCCACGAAAGGTTTATGTGGAAAGGGATAAAAACTATGCTCCACGGGGACACGTCCCCTGTGTTTTTATGTTGTTTCCCGTACCGGGTACGAAACGGGGACGCGGGGACGGCTAGGAAACGTCCCCTGGCCGTCCCCTTTTGCCCTCCAAGTACCCGGTACTTCCAGGGGACTTTTGGCAAAAGGTAGGGGACGTAGGGTACTTCTAGAAGTACCCGAAACTTCCCAGCCGTCCCTCATCCGTACCGGGTACTTCTAGAAGTACCCTATGGCCCAGCAGCAAAAAAAACACATTAAAAAAAGGCATGGGCGGGCCCACAAGGGACACCCCATGCCACTTAACCTAATTTATGCCTTATATATGCCCTAAAATGAGAAAAAGCAACTTATTTTTACATTTGGCTTGTAAAGTGAAGGAGAGCAAAAGAAGAGCAGCTGAGTGAACGATCGCCAAACTAGTCAGTATCGTCAGACTCCAGCCTTACGTTGGGATGTTAATCCCAAAGATGCTATGTAGATTGAGGAGAATGCACATGAGGGATTGGTTGGGGTTCCATTGGTTGAGGCAGATCCTTCTATTGACATGGACACTGACACTAACTTAGACTCGAGCTCTAATGGCGAGGGCGATGCTGATTTAGACCTACCTTATGCTGATTAGGGACCTTGGACAGCGATATATTTTCTTAGTTTTATGTTTAGCATGTCATTTCATAGTTGAGACTTGGAGCCTTTGGGCATTTTGGTTATAATTATCAGACTTTTATATGATATGTGTGCACATTGATAATGAAAAGCATTTGAATTTTGTTAATTTGTTTGTCGATTCTCATGTGAAATCTCAATTCAAGTCTAATGATATGTATTAAGCTTATACAAATGTCTAGAATGAATGCTTTATCAATGTTATGCTATGAACATTTGAAATTTCTATATATTTTTAAAAAATTCCCTATTCTTTTATCAGCCGTCCCCTGCCGTCCCCTAAAAAATGACCCAAAAGTACCCCCGTACCAGAAACTCGTCCCGCGTATTGGGTACTCCCCGTCCTCGAAACCCCGTGGAGCATAGGATAAAAACTGAAATCCTTAAATATGTTAGGAAGTGTCCTATATGTCAACAAAACAAGGATGAACACTCTTATCCAGCTAGGTTACCCATTCCTAATCAAAAATGGGAGTGCATTTC
Organism: Sequoia sempervirens; assembly: GCA_007258455.2. Classification (NCBI taxonomy): domain Eukaryota; kingdom Viridiplantae; phylum Streptophyta; class Pinopsida; order Cupressales; family Cupressaceae; genus Sequoia; species Sequoia sempervirens. The sequence continues at coordinate 13,481 of VDFB02378104.1, forward strand.
AATGGATTTTATCACAGGGCTTCCAAAGGTACAAAGTAAGGATTGTGTGTATGTGGTTGTGGATAGACTCACAAAATTTACTCATTTTCATGCTATTTCAACTACATATACAACACTGCACGTGGCTGATCTAATTTTTAGAGAAATTTTCGGACTTCATGGGATGCCTAGGAACATTGTTAGTGATAGGGACAGCAAGTTCTTGAGTCTCTTCTGGTAGGAACTCTTTAGATTGAGTGGAACGAAGCTCACCCCTAGTTCCAGTTACCATCCACAGAGAGATAGTCAAACACAAATTATTAACGAGTGGGTGGAAGGATATCTAAGGAATTATTTCTCAAGACAATAGAAGGCTTGGGTGAAGTGGTTACACTTAGGTGAATATTGTTATAATTTGACTTACCATACATCAATCCGAATGTCACCATTCATAGCACTTTATGGTTATGAAGCTCCAAATTTTCTTGATTTACTCTTTGGGGACAGCAGGGTAACAAAGGCTAGAGATTTACTTCAGGAAAGCCAGGGCATAATGAAAACATTGAAGGAGAATATGCAACAAGCTCAAAATCAGCAAAAATTGTATGTTGATCAGCACTATTCAAAGAGGAGTTTTGAGGTTGGTGACATGGTGTATCTAAGTTTGCAGCCCTACCAGTAATCTACACTCGAAAAGAGTGGTTCAAAAAAATTAAAACCATGATTTTATGGTACCTTTCAAGTCACCAAAAGAATTGGAGAGGTGGCTTATGAGCTGGAGTTGCCAACAAATAGCAAAGTTCATAATGCTTTCCATGTTTCTCGCCTCAAAAAGGCATTGGGCTAAGTTACCGATTCCTCTCTGGGAGCCTCCGGATACAATACGATTTGATTCGGATTCAATACAGTTCAAATTGGGACAGGATTCGAATTTCCACCTGCGGATATGCCCAAGATACAACTTGCCTCTATGGATTCATCCAGGATATGCCTAGACCGAATCCGACACGAATCCAGACGCGTGAACGCCCAGGCCGCAGAAAAAGTGCTTTTTTTTGCAATTCAAGTTGAGCAAGAAACCCTTGGAAACGCTCATTGATTATGTATGAAGTCATATCGAACTTTCTTGTAGTTTCAATCTGACACAATTGCTTGTGGATCACATTGATGATGAGGGCCACTCAATTGATTATTACCTTGCCTTTGCAAATGATATTTATTATTTGATCAGTTTGTTGAGGTCCAAAAATGACTTGGACCATACAATGGGAAACTTGAGCCAACTTCACCATGAGTAACCTCTGGAGAAGGTCGATTCTTTTCTAATCTGTTCTAACACTAGTCTATGCTAACAGTTTTAGGGAAAATGGCTAGGAGGTAAGGGTTTATAAAGGTGCCCAAAGATTACACTTAGCCACAACAAGAAATTTGCGAACAAAAAGGGACCTCTTGCAATTGAGGACAAGGACATGTAGGGACTCCACTACCAGTATCATACGTCTACAGTACTCATTCAACAATAGTAAGAGAACCGAGATCCAAATCTTTAAAGAAATGCCAAGAATGCATCCGGTCTTCTTCATAGAGATACCCTCCAAAAAGAGTAGGATACTCTTATTTGCAGTTTAGCCTAAAAAGAAGCGTTATCCACAACCATTGACTTAGCAAGATTCAATAGATGAGATTTCAAGAGAATTCTATCCCCTATTATTACACAGGCCCACTTTTGCATACACTAAGGAAGAGTGGTCCATGCCATTATTGCTTTTATGATATTTGAACTTTACATTATGGTATTTTAATGTAAACACTGGACATTTTTATATCATGACATTTGATATCATGACATTCGAGTATCACTATTATAATTTTATATCATGGCATTTTTAGGTTTGAACTTTAATTTATAATTTTATATCATGACATTCGAGTATCACTATTATTTTAATATTTGACTATAAAAGTGGTGATGTATTTTTGCTATGTTATTAGACTATTAATATGGTGGTGTATTCTGAAATATGCCCCTTAATTTTTTCTCTTGATTTTCAATATCAATTACAATGCACATGCACCCGTTAAGGTTAGCTCCAAACCAAAACGATGCAGAAAAGAACTCTAACCAAGAATGTGCCCTAAAACAACTTAAGGAAGAGGGGCGGGCATATGGTCAGAGGATCCCTAGGATCTAATAATTCAACAACTATAGGACGATTACAATTCAAAGTACAAAATAAAGTCAACGCCAAGAATGTGCACACAAGATCCCTTTGAAGGCGAGGTGTTAACATATGGCGGAGTAAATATTACAAAACTAAAAGAACTTAGGCGGTGAACCAGCCATAAAGATTTCCGCTCAACCACTTAAACAGTGAGGGGAATACTACAAACAATTCAACTAATTCATCCGCTATGGCGGGCATACACTTGAGAGTGGGAATTCTCCACTTAACAGTGGGTGGTAAATGAAATTACAAATCAGATTACTCCACACTGGCGGTAAACCATCCAGGGGTTATAATATTTGCATCAATTAATCACAAGTAAATGCAGTAACAAAATGGTTGGATTAGTACTACTAATTCACAACCTTACAATTAAAGAAAAACTGCAAATTACAAGTGTTAAAATGATAGAATGATTGAAAATATATAAAGGATGATTCTTTCAAGTTCTAAACCTCTTGAAGACTGAAATTGAAGCCAAAAACTGAACTTATAGCAATCTGATTTTAAAAACCAGCAAACTAAAATTGTTCAACCAACAAATGGAAACTAATAAAATGCTTATAACTTCTTCAATATACCTCCAAATTGAATGAAAGAAATTGTTGAAGCTCCTGTGAAGGTTGGCGCCCAAATTGCTACATTGAAATTGCATCAAAACTCAGCCATTTATTTTTGCACGAAGTCCAATACCTCTTGAAATGGTACGGCCTCCTTGCTGGTGCAATTTTGGCAAGATAAAAATAAATACTTTGAAATAAATTATGATCTTCTATGGGAAGGGGTGCCCATGTGCTAGGAATCCATATGTTCAATACCCAGAAGCATATTAAAATCGTACAAAGAGCTGTTAATAAAAATCACCTTCAGCCATGAATGAACCAGTAAGCTCAAAAACTGAAAAATACTTCAAATTCTCCAACAATGAAGCTCAATGTGCTGTTTTGAATGAAGCACACTCTCAATTCACCATCTAGGGAACCATAGTTTTAGGCCCGAAGAATGGAGACAAATTTGCTAAGCTATCCCTTAGTCAAATTCTGGATTTCAAACCAACAGCATAACGTTATATTTTTTCCAAAGATAAACAGCTCTTCAAACAGCAGCAATATATAAGTTTCAATTGGCAAATGAAACACTTCAAATTCCAAGAAGTCGAATCACTTCAACTTCCAAGAGGGATGCCACCTTTAAGCATTTACTTTTTGAAATAATAAAACATTATTCAACTTTCCTTTTAGGCATCCATTTCCAAATTGCAACAATAAAGCATTTATTTAAATCATTAAATGCTCAACATGACCCCTTAATGACCCCTCTTTAAAACAACATGAAGTTATTAAGCCTAGGCGTGGGGTACAACAGAAAAACATGAAATTGACTAAGTATAAAAACTCAGCCCATGGAGATAACCAAAACCAATGCCAATACTGAAACTGATGGATAGCACGATGACTTGAGCTGAATTGTTGATGATGCCACTGCCAGAATTAGACTTACTAAAAATAACCAACTGCTATAAATAGTAAGTTCACATCAAAACACAAAAAGCCAAACTGAACACTGAACTGCAAAGGATTGAACTGCTGCTAAACAAATACTGCCAAAAGATAGACTTGCTAAAAATAGCAAACTGCTATAAATAGTAAGTCTGCACAACATCCTCTTAACACCAACTAAGCAGTATCTGAAAGAGGAAACCCTAATTTTGCACAACTGAGTAGCCTACGGATTCTCGAAATAGGCTAAATCCAAATGAAGAGTGTATGGCCAAAATGGAGACATTACATATTCTGAACTTAATTACTGCTGCAAATATATATATATTTCTGATTTTTATATGTTTTTTGTATTACTGTACCCAACCCCAAAAAAAAATTTGACCGAATCCCGTACCGGATTCGCGTACCCATCACCGAATCCAAAAACGAATCGGTAACTTAGGCATTGGGACACAACATAGTTCCCTCTGTTGAATTGCCTCCTTTGGATGAAGACAGGAAACTTATTCTCATACCTGAAGCGATAATCCATATCAGAGAACGCACTCTTCGGAAAAGAGTCATCAAGGAATATCTTGTGAAATGGAGGAATCTTCTAGTTGAAGATGCTACGTGGGAAAATGAACAAATCTTGGAACATCCCGATCTGAAATTGCTTGGGGACAAGCAATTTTGGGGAGGGAGGACTGTAATGTCCCCATTTTTAATATAACTTGATTGAATTATAGTAAATTAATGCTTGGCCTATGTTCGAAATCTAATAAAGCATTAATTTATTAAATACTTAAGGGACATAAGGTGCTTTAAGTAAAAGTCTAAAAGGTCCTTTGAAGCGTTGGAATTGAAGTTCTTTTAAATAAGCTTTAAAATAAGTTTCCAAGTAACATTTTCAAGAAATGTAATGTCAGTTACATTCGGATGGAGAAAATGAGAACTGGGCGTAGATGGAGTTTATGCAGGATTTTTTTTGGGTGTAAAGAAATATGCAGTGTTTTCAGAAAACTCTATGGAGTCTAAATCCTCTATGGAGATCATGCCTCCGGTGTTGAAAGATGCACCCTGGGTATTTTTGTTGGTTAGACAGATTTATTATTGATAGGAAGTTTGAAATTAAAAGAATCGAGGAAGAAATCTAAAGGAAACAGAACGGGCTTATAATAATAGAGTTGTTGCCAAGTATGAAGGTGTTGCCATTGATGTCAACTGGTTGTTGTTGTCATTGATGTCAACTATGTGTATGGAAGCTGGTTATTGGTTGTATATGTTGAGGATATTGAGAAAATTGTAATAAAGAAGGTTTGTAGGTTGTGCATGCATAGTTGAGATGTTGAAGAAGGGCTATGAGTACATGGAGTTATCCTTATGTTGCTATATCTAGAGGTGTGTTAGAGTGAAGTATGTGCTACAATGATGTCTCTAGTACTTGGTTTCCAAGTGGTTTTGAGAAAATTTGATAAATAGAGAAAACAGTGTCATGCAGGTATTCAGTATATGCTCTAGGATGTGCTCCACGTTTCTCTTAGGTTGATTCTATGCTTGTGCGGTTCTGATATATTGTTCATGATTATTGGTAGTTGCTAACTTGCTATATCCAAAATTTGGGCTTCTGGATTGTCGTACAGTGCGAGATATTTTTACCAATATGTGAATTGTGCATTTCAATGTGTCTGGTTGTGATCTGGGAGAAATGTATTTGCTCCGTATTTCTCTACATTTTGGTTTCAAGACTTGCGGGTTTGAGAATAGGTTGATAAGGTTTCTCTCTTGCTTGGTTCAAGAGGATTTGAGATTTGGTGTTGTTGTTGATGAGTTCTTGAGCTACAGTGTATTCCAATGGTTGACAAGGTTATTCAAATGTACAAAATGATCATGTGTTTCAAGTGAAGTTTGTTGTGAAGCTTCTGGATGAATTTTCAAGTGTTTATTACTTACTCCAGATTGTGTTCAAGTGAAGTTTGTTGTCCGGAAAGATTAAACCGTGTCAAGGATGCGTGTGCTTAATTGTTTTATGTGTTTTGCATGGGTGTTGGTCGACCTTGTGTTAAGCACTACTTGCGAAGTTCATGGAAGCATGCTAACGCGTGTTGGGACTCATTTAGGTCCTCATTAAGAATTTGTATAGGTCGCCCTCATTCTCTTCCACCGTGGGAGTGCTTTGGTGCCGACCTAATTTGAATTTCTAAATGCAAATTGTATATGGCTGACCTTGGAAGGGTTTCAACGTTGAAGACGGTATAAGTACAAGTTGAGATGTTGGTGAAAGACAAGATAGATAAGAGATTGTGATGTGTGATGCGAGGTTGAGCAAATCAATGCGAATTTCAAAGTGTTGAGTTCCTGAAGGTAGTGAGTTCGAGGTGTACTCTATCTTTCAAGCATATCTACAAAAGTGTGAGCAAATTGTGGTGGAATCTCTATTGCATTTAGATAGTTTTCTCTCTCTAACAATCCTCTTCTATCTTCTTTGAAATTTTGTGGTAGTGAGCCTCAACAGTGAGCCCTCATTCGACAGTGTGTCCTGTCTTGGCAGTGAGCCTTTGTATTCTGTTTTGGAATTATTTATATTGTGAGCTAATCCTCGTTGTGGTTTTACCCTCATTGGGTTTTCCAATCTGTTGTTATTGTGTGCATGGTTTTATTACTTTCAATTTTTGTTTCTGCATTTAATGATTAAACACATTAATAGAGTAAGGGTTTTGTGAATGCTAATTGATCTAACTTCTAGTGAGAGTTTTAAAGGTTAAAGTTGCTACAACTGATCCCCCTGAAATATGCCCCTTAATTTTTTCTCTTGATTTTCAATATCAATTACAATGCACATGCACCCGTTAAGGTTAGCTCCAAACCAGAACGATGCAGAAAAGAACTCTAACCAAGAATGCACCCTAAAACCACTAAGGAAGAGGGGTGGGCATATGGTCAGAGGATCCCTAGGATCTAATAACTCAACAACTATAGGATGATTACAACTGGAAGTACAAAATAAACTCAACGCCAAGAATGTGCACACAAGATCCCTTTGAAGGCGAGGTGCTAACATATGGCGGAGTAAGTATTACAAAATTGAAAGAACTTCGGCGGTGAACCAGCCATAAAGATTTCCGCTCAACCACTTAAATAGTGGGGGCGATACTACAAACAATTGAACTAATTCATCCGCTGCGGCGGGCATCCACTTAAAAGTGGGAATTCTCCACTTAACAATGGGTGGTAAATGAAATTACAAATCAGATTACTCCACACTGGCGGTAAACCATCCAGGGGTTATAATATTTGCATCAATTAATCACAAGTAAATGCAGTAACAAAATGGTTGGATTAGTACTACTAATTCACAACCTTACAATTAAAGAAAAAACTACAAATTACGAGTGTTACAATGATAGAATGATTGCAAATATATAAAGCATGATTCTTTCAAGTTCTAAACCTCTTGAAGACTGAAATTGAAGCCAAAAACTGAACTTATAGCAATCTGATTTTAAAAACCAGCAAACTAAAATTGTTCAACCAGCAACTGTAAACTAATAAAATGCTTATAACTTCTTCAATATACCTCCAAATTGAATGAAATAAATTGTTGAAGCTCCTGTGAAGGTTGGCGCCCAAATTGCTACATTGAAATTGCATCAAAACTCAGCCATTTATTTTTGCACGAAGTCCAATACCTCCTGAAATGGTACGGCCTCCTTGCTGGTGCGATTTTGGCAAGATAAAAATAAATACTTTGAAATAAATTCTGATCTTCTATGGGAAGGGGCGCCCATGTGCTAGGAATCCATATGTTCAATACCCAGAAGCATATTAAAATCGTACAAAGAGCTGTCAATGAAAATCACCTTCAGCCATGAATGAACCAGCAAGCTCAAAAACTGAAAAATATTTCAAATTCTCCAGCAATGAAGCTCAATGTGCACTTCTGAATGAAGCACACTCTATATTCACCATCTAGGGAACCATAGTTTCAGGCTCGAAGAATGGAGACAAATTTGCTAAGCTATCCCTTAGCCGGATTCTGGATTTCAAACCAACAGCATAACGTTATATTTTTTCCAAAGACGATCAAATCCTGGAGCAAAGCTTGCTTTTATAACTTTTGGAGGTGACTTTTCAACTTCCATCTTTTCACCTCCTAAAATGGACGCCCCTTTTCACTTTTGAAATATTTTAATTTTGAAAAAAATTATATTTCTCCTCAATATGGTATCCCACTTCAAGGCATAAAATAACATTAGAAAATATAAAATATTTACTTCATGAAGCGTCCCCCCTTCATGTCCACCTTTTAAAACAACTTAAGTTAATGCACTAGGCCAAGGGGTCAACTTGAAATTAAAACATTAATGCCTTGAAATATACTATTTCTCCAAAAATTACACTTCTAAAGCCAAAACCAGAATAATTCAACTGCTCCAACAAAAGAACTCACTGAAGTGCTGCCAACTGGACCACTGCCAAAACTAGACTTACTAAAAATAGCCAATGCCAAAAAATAGTAAGTTCATCACAAAACCAACAGAAAGCTGAACTGAGCTGGAAGCAAGGCTTATTGAAAGCGGAAACCCTAAATTTGCACATCTGAGTAGCCTACGGATTCCCGGAAATAGGCTGAATCCAAATGAAGAGCGTATGGCCAAAATGGGGACATTACACCCCCACCCCCCCTTTCTCAATTGTCTTGTTCAACAAGAGTATTAGAAGTTAAGAAGCTTGTTATAGTTATCTCATGCATATAATCGTGGTCCTTTAGCTGAAGAATAGCAAAGGTGATGTCGGGCAACTTACAGGAAGTGAATTATTGACGAAGCTCGCCAGTTTGATTGGTATGGACAACTGGTATTTGTCGAAGATGATTAATGAGATTTTGCAAAAGTGATTTGAAGTTTGTTGTATAGTTTGGTCTCTCAATTTACACATCAGCTTTTCCTAAGTCAAGTGATTTGCTTCTTTGGGCGGAAGACTACCATCACTGCCATGTGATTCACATATATTCTAGAAAAGGTGTGAATTTATTCCAGTGTGTGTATAAGAGTATTAACCTGCGTATGTGTTCTTTCTATGTGCGGGTTAATAGCAAAAAAGCAATTCCCGTGGCTCTGAGGTTGACAATTATGTAGGAATTATTGAATTCTTTAAAGTTTACTTATTCTTTATTGTGGGTCAACTTTGTATTTAGGCATTTGGTGTTCACCATTAATTCTCCAAGTTTGTATTTGCTGGAGGCTTGAGTGGTTTGCTGTAATGAAAAAATCAGTGTTGTACATCTATACACAGTTTGTTGCTACAGTGTAAAGGTTAGAACCTTTCCTTGCTTCAAAAATATAATTGTTGTTCAATTGGATATTACAGGAATTATCTTTTGCCATGTTAAAAGTTATTTGTTGAACAATATTGGTACACTGTATTACATGTTGTTCTATTATAACTTTCAAACCAATCAGAAAACACATCAACTTTAGTGTCCACATTAATCTATTGCAAGTAAGGAGTTGGAAAAAAAATTGTGTCCAATTTGGGGTAGTTCATTTCATACATGGGCTGGACCAGTAACATAGCTTAAAAAAAATTATCCAAAGGGGTCATAAAAGATCAGCAAAACAATTAGACATCAACAATATCAGAACATTGGCTCCTATATCATAGAAGACACAATTGTTCACTAACAAGATGGCTGGGGCAGCTCAATGATTTTAGAGAGATGAAAAACTCTTGCAGAATTGTTCTTAATTCTGACCTATGTCACAAGGTTTGTGTATGTGTTCGAGTTCAACAAAGATGAAATTTGAAAAAAAAAAAAATTGTGATTAAATTCAATAATATATATTTGCAATTTTTTTAATATATTAAATGAAAATTATTTTAAAAATTAAACATAATTATTAAAAATCAGTGTTCCACGGAAACGCATTTCCCCCCCTTTTTGGCCGTGTTTCGGAGAAGGGGACGTTTCCAAGACAAGGAAATGGGTACATGACGTCTCCTGCCGTCCCACCACCGCCAACGGTACTCCACCAAAGACAAGGAAACGTCTTCGCATCTCCCAAGGAGACGTGGAGACATCTCCAAGTCTCTTTGAGAGACGTCTCCACGCCTCCTTGGGAGATGCCTAGGCGTTTCTCGAGAGGCGGGGAGACATCTAGCTGTCTCCCATCTCCCCAAGTCAAATGCAGCATAAAAACATAAAATTTAAAAAAAAGTTCAATTTTTGGGGGTTGGGGGGTAACCCTAATTTGACGTGGGCCCCACCTCTTCCCCCAAAACAACACAAAACCATCTTATTTGATGACTTCACTCACACTTTGAAAGACTGATTTTTTTTCCAGCAAGCTGAAGAGGAGGAAAAACTTGTAAAACTCTGATTGAAGGAGTGAAAAAAGTGATTGCAAGTGTGATAGGAGTGAGAAGGAGCAAGAAGAAGAGGAGGAAGAGAATTCTACTACATTTTGGAGAGATTTTTCAAGCACAAGGTAGGGGTTTTTCAAATTTCTTGTTTTTTTTCTTTTTTTTTCTGATTTTCATTTTTCAATTCTTTGTTTGTTTAACTTTAAACTTTTCTTTTTTCTCATTCATCTCAAAATCAGATTTGATGTTGAATCTTGAGGGCAAAATGATGAATGAATCATTCATCATTTTGCCCTCAAGATTCAACATCAAATTTTATTATTTTTATTTTTATTTTTAAATAATATAAAATTATAAATTATAAATTGTAAATTTTGTTTTCAAAATTAAAATTTCAAATTTGTATTTCAATTTGTTAAACTAGGCTGATTTTATTTTTATTTTTATTTTGTGAAATGTAGTGTCACTTTCACAATGAGCTCCCAAGACATGAATGAGGATGACATGGAAATCCATTCTCATAGTGAACATGATTCAGAATTTGAACCTGAAGATAGGGGGGTGACCTTGGGGCTGATCCTGGAGCCCAATCTAGTTCCATGGTGAGTGCACCAGCTAGTACAGGTTGCCCTTCAAAGTTGTTGGCAAAGTATGCTAGGGGTGCTTTTGATCTTAAGTCTCCTCTCAAACTGTTTGCTTTAGAATACAAGGTACATCACGTTCAGGTGGGGGAACAAGGAAGTGGAAGTGTAACATTTGTGAAACTAAATGGTTTGGTAGCATCACTAGATTGCATGCACACTTCCTTTTTCGGATAGGAAAAGGTGTGGAGCATTGTAAGTTTTTGAAGGATCCTAAAAATATACATTATAGAATTGAGTTACAAGCTTTGGGGCGTTTCAGATGACACAAATATTTCAATCCCTACTACTTTGTCTACTAGGGCAGCCCTTCAGCACAGCCTTCATGTGCCACATACTTCTCCTGATCCTCATGCTTCGCAGACAAGAGGAATGATGTTTGGATCTCCATCCACTTCCACTTCTAGTGCCGCTAGGGGGACAGGGAAACGCTAGTTGCAGACATCGCAAAGTAACCCCATAGCTGATATGTTTAATGTGCAGCTGAGAGATGAGATAGATGAATCCATTGGCAAGTTCTTCTTTGCCAATGGCATTCCATTTCATGTTACACGGTCTCCTTATTATAGGGAGATGATGGCTATGGTGGCGAAGGGAGGAACATCATAAGTTCCACCAGGTGAGACGAAAATGAGGACCTCGATCTTGGATAAGTGTTATTCCAAGATCAATATTTTGATGTTGAAGATGAAGGTATGTTGGGTGGCATCTGGGTGCAGCATAGTTATGGATGGGTGGACGGACATTAGCCATCGTCCACTCATCAACATCATGGTCACATGTGCAGAGGGCCCATACTTCCTTAGAGCAATTGATTCTACAAGGCATCGCAAAGATGCTGATTTTCAGTTTCAGGTCCTCAGGGAGGCTATTGAGGAGGTTGGGCCACAAAATGTGGTCCAAGTAGTCACAGATGTATCCCATGTGTGTAGAGGAGCAAGGAGACTCATTGAGGCAGCCTATAGACATATTTGGTGGACCCCATGTTGTGTGCATGCCATGAACAATGTACTCAAGGACATGGGAAAGATTGATTGGATTAGAGGAGTGGTCACCGATGAGAGAGATGTGCAGATGTTTATCTGCAACCACCACACTTCACATGCACTCTTCGGGACCTTCGCGAAGGAGTTCTTGAAACCAGTTGAGACCAGATATGCATCCTATTTCATTCTCTTGGAGAGAATGATTGAGTTGCAAGAGGCATTGCAACTCATGGTTATGACTAATGAGTGGAATAGGTGGGCCAAGGCCAAGATAGCGTAGGAGAAGGGTGATGTAATGTCCCCTTTTCAAGCCTGTTAGTTCTGTGACCGTTAGCCTTTCCTTGGAAACCCGGAGGCTAGTCGGAAGTTAAAATTAGGGTTTCCTAATTTTGAGGAGGTCATTGTTCGGAGATGTCAGTTTTAATGGCGGATTCCTTCTGGGTTTTCAGAGGGCTTCGCAGTGGTATGATCATTCCGGCATTCTGGGTACTTTTTGGAATTTACTATTTTTAGTAAATTCTATTTTTGGCAGTTTGGCAGATGATGTTCAGCTCGGTTGACTTCCTGTTTCAATGGTCAGATGTTTGGATCAGTTTTGGCTTCAGTGCACCTCCGGAGGGATAAGTTAAGTTATTTCATTAAAGGCACATTTAAATATTATATTTCAATGTTGACCTTGGGCTTAGAAGTAATGACTTAAAGATGTTTTAAAAAAGGGGCCATTGAGGGTGGCGCCCTCATTAAATGTTTATTTTAATTATTGCCTAAGTCAAGCAAGATGATGTGGGGCGCACTTTTCAAGATGGACTTTTAATTAAAATATCATTTATTAATCTTTGAAGGAGAAAGTACGCCTTCTTGAGGGGATCAGAGAATTTGACCTAAAAGATGATTTTAGGGTTTCGTGAAGTGAAACGAAACTTATAAAAGAGGGCTTGTGCATCAGTTTGGGTTATCTTGGAAAATACACCGTTATGCTGCCGGATTGAATCTGGATCACTTCGAGGGATGAAGACCTCCTAACCATTGGGCATCTCTTCTCGTTTGTAAGACAACGACTAGTGATGAATTTAGTCTAGTTGTGAATTCATTGTATTCCGTGCATTGTAATCTGCATTAGTAGTGTTAGTTTCAGATCTTGCATGTTAGAGGGTTCCTGATTTTAGCAATTAGCTACAGCGACTTCGTATTCAGCAATTCCATTACGTTTGCTTTCAGTCTTAGTTGGAAATTGTAGAGCTCCGCCCTATGGTAGCTACTTTCCCTTCGGGGTGAGCAAGCACATTCTGGGTGTTGAGTAGTTTCATTATTCAGCATTTCATTTCAAGTTTTGCTTTCTGTAATCACTCCGTCATATGGTCGCCCCTCACTCCGCTTGGATTGGGTAGCACATACTTGACGTCGAGTTCCCTTCTGTATCTTGAATTTACTTCCTTGCACGTTTCGGTTTATCCACCTAACCTTAACGGGTGCACTTGCTTGAATGTTGTAATCTGTTGTTTAAAAAAAAAAAAATTGGCTCGGTATATTTCAGTGGTATCAGAGCCATCATCCTGCCATCCTGTGAAATCAGCCTTCTATGAGTGACAGAGAACAGAGGTATTTGGCAAGAGTATACAAGAGAGGTACAGTTCAGACACAGTTGCATCAAGCCCCAGAAGGTCACACAGCTTCCGAGGTTTTGAGGGCTAATTGGGAGCCTTCGCAAGAAACAGAAATGGGGGATAATGAAAGAAGTTCTGGCAACAGAGGTGACAATGGGAAGGGTATAGACAATTCAGCCAATTTGGGTCAAGGACTCGATAAGAAGATGGACGCCATGATGGATATGTTTTCTCTCCTGTTGGGGAGATTGGGTCCCAATATACCACAACACAACACAGGGCATACCGGGGAGCACAGTGCTTCCAACCCGCACAATGGTCATGTTGCCCAACCTGCAGTGAGCAACACTTACATTTCTGCTAGACCATTCAAACCCACGTTTCTGACACCAGCAATCCCACAGCCTGATCCTGAAGAAAATGTTTCATCCTTGGAGAGGGTGAGGATAGGCCGAACAGAGTATGACACTCTTCCTGATGAAGTAAAAATTGACATGTCCTTCAATGATTACATGGAGTATAGAAGGAAGGATAGAGGCCAAGGGAGAAACTATGATCAAAGAAGAACCCCAGCACAAGGAGATTGGAATCAAGCTCTCAACAAGGTTACGCTTGCCCATTTTGATGGAAGCGATAATAATTCTGCTCGAGCCTGGTTACAAAAACTAGACAACTATTTGGCACTTAGGCCAATGGCTGAAGAAGAAGCGATTAGATTCGCTACGCTACACCTAGATGGGGTGGCGCATGAATGGTGGTACCATGGCCTAGTCACCTTAGGTCATGGGTCTATCACTAGATACGATGAATTCTCCAATAGATTCATTGAAAGGTTCGAGAAGAAGGACCCAGAAGTGCACTTTAGGGAGTTGGCACAGTTGAGACAATATGGCACTGTGGATGCCTACATAGCTGAGTTTCAAAGACTTTCAGTTATGGTCACTGGAATCACAGAGAGAAGGTTAGTAATCCTATTCACTGAAGGATTGATGGAGCCAATCAAGGGTTGGATCAAAGCTTTTGATCCACCGTCCCTACAAGAAGCAATGAAAAAAGCTAGAAACATGGAGTGGGCTGCTCCCAAAGCTAAGTTCCATTCCAAACCAGCTTTTCACAAAGGAGATAGAGGGAAAAAGTTTCATCAGAAGCCTCATCATAAGGAGTTTAAACCACAGAAACCTCATGGCTCAAGATTGGATCCAGAGACTATCAATGAACTCCGTAGGAAAGGTTTATGTTTCCGTTGTTGGGAAAAATGGTCACAAGATCATGTGTGCCCAAAGGGGCTAAAATTCATCAAATTGAGTTCTACACAGCTGATGAAAGCAATTCTGATTTTTCTGATCAGCAAGCTGACTTTGAGGACAGCGATGAAGAAAATACTCCAGTAGAGTCTGAAGGTGAAAAAGAAAGTGGTGGTACATTGGCTCAGCTTTCGAGCTTCCAAAAGAATGAGTCCTTTAAAGTTCGGGGAATGATCAAAGGGCAACGTATTGTTGCTTTGATTGACACTGGTGCAACACATAACTTCATAGACGAAGTTGTGGTGGCAAAGAAAGGATTGCAAACAGAAGACTTTGAAGGGTTCAGAGTTATGGTTGCGGATGGGTTCCACATCTCATGCACCAAGAGGATTCCGAACATGTCAATGCAATTGGGCAATTACGAAGTCAAGGATGACTTCTATGTGGTCAGTATTGGAGATACGGATGCTGTCCTTGGCATTCAATGGCTGCGATCTCTTGGAGAGATCTCTCTAAATCTGCAAACTATGGAGTTGAAGTTTCAATCCGATGGGAAGAAGGTGGTGTTGAGAGGTATGTCAAATGGTGGTCCTCGGATTGTATCATTCAAGAGGATGGCGAAGTTGATACGTCATGATCAAGTGGAATGGGCTGCTGAGTGCATGATTCTTCCAGCAAGTCTAGCTGAAACTAAAGTAGAGCATCCTCCTGATATCCAATCTTTACTCACCAAAAAGAGTAAAGTGTTTGCTGATTTACCTCCTGGACCTCCTCCTGATCGAGGTTCAGAACACATCATAGAGCTCAAGGAAGGAGCTAAACCGGTGATCACAACTCCATACCGGTATCCGAAGAGGCAAAAGGATGAGATTGAGAAGAATATCCGAGAACTTTTGGAGATGGGTTTCATACGCCCAAGCAAGAGCCCCTTTGCTTCTGCAGTGGTTCTTGTAAAGAAGAAGGATGGTACCATGCGCATGTGCGTGGACTATCGTGCTTTGAACCAAAGCACTATCAAGAATAGATACCCCATTCCCAGAATAGATGAGCTCATTGATGAGCTACATGGGGCTAAGTTCTTCTCAAAGATTGATCTAAGATCGGGTTACCATCAGATAAGGATGAGGGGATCAGATGTGGAAAAAACAGCCTTCAGGTGTCACTATGGCCATTTCGAATTCTTAGTCATGCCTTTTGGTTTGACTAATGCACCGGCCACCTTTCAGTCTTGCATGAACCGTGTGTTTCAGAATCACTTAAGACGGTTTGTATTGATTTTTTTTGATGATATTCTGATTTACAGCAAGACTTGGGGAGATCATCTCAAGCACTTGGAGGAAGTGCTTAGTATTATGGAGTCTGAGAGTCTGTTTGCTAAAGCCTCCAAATGTGAATTTGGAATGGAGGAATTATTATACCTTGGCCACATAATCAGTGCTGAGGGGGTAAAGGTGGATCCGGAGAAGATCAAAGCAGTGGTTGATTGGCCACCACCTGAAAGTTTGACTCAGTTGAAAGGCTTTTTGGGCCTTTGTGGTTTCTATCGGAGGTTTGTTAAGGGGTATTCTCAGAATGCGGCTCCCCTTACTGATCTCACCAAAAAGGGAGCCTTTGTTTGGTCAGAAAAGGCTCAAGTTGTGTTTGACAAATTTAAGAAGATCATGAGCTCGTGCCCAGTTTTGGCTATCCCTGATTTCTCTAAGCCATTCGAGCTGCAGTGTGATGCATCGGGTGAAGGAGTTGGTGCTGTCCTGATGCAAGACAAACACCCTATTGTGTTTGAAAGCCGGAAATTAAGGGGTGTGGAAAGGTCATATTCAATTTATGACAAAGAAATGCTTGCCATTATGCATGCATTAGCCAAGTTCCGACAGTACTTGGTGGGGAATAAGTTCGTGGTTAAAACAGACCACAATAGCCTCAAGCATTTTATGCACCAGAAGGATTTAAATGAGAGGCAACAGAAATGGGTAAGTAAGCTTCAAGCTTACGACTTTGACATTGAATACGTCAAAGGAAAAAATAATGTAGTGGCCGATGCTCTATCCAGAAGGCCTCATCTTAGCTCATTGTGTGAGCTCACTGCAGACTGGAGAGACATGTTGCTGGCTGATTATGCAAAAAATCAGTTTGCAACCAGCATTCTGGAAGGTACTTTCCATGATGAAAAGTACCAAGTGGTTGAGGGTTTGATTCAGTATAAGGGTAGAATCTTTCTGGTAGCCGATTCTAAGCTCAAGAAGAAGATTCTCTTGAATTTTCATGACATTCCAGTTGCTGGTCACCAAGGGTTTTTCAAGACCTATAGGCAGATCCGAGAAAGGTTTTCTTGGAAAGGTTTGAAGAAGGAGGTTCAACGTTACATTCAGGAATGTCCTGTTTGCCAAGCAAATAAAAATGAGCACACCTTACCAGCCGGTTTGCTGCAACCACTTCCAATTCCCAATCAAAAATGGGAAAGCATTTCAATGGATTTCATCACTGGGTTGCCCAAGGCCCAAGGGAAGGATTGCATTTATGTGGTAGTTGACAGACTCACCAAGTTTGCTCATTTCTTTGCCATTACCAGCACTTTTTCTGCAGCCCAAGTTGCAGATTTGTTTTTTCGAGAAGTGTTCAGGCTTCATGGGTTGCCAAAGAATATTGTCAGTGATAGGGACAGCAAGTTCCTAAGTACCTTTTGGCAGGAAGTGTTCAGAATGAGTGGTACTGTGCTTACTCCAAGCACGAGTTATCACCCTCAGACGGATGGGCAAACAGAAGTGGTGAACAAGTGGTTGGAAGGCTACTTGAGAAATTATGTGTCCGAACAGCAGAAAGCTTGGGTCAAGTGGCTGCATATAGGCGAGTACTGCTACAACTCTACCTTCCATATGTCAATCAAAATGTCTCCTTTCTTGGCACTTTATGGATATGAAGCACCCAGCTTTGCAGATTTGGTGTTTGGTGAAAGCAAAGCACCATTAGCCAAGGATTTGTTGCAACATAGTCAGGACATAATGAGATCCTTGAAGGATAACTTACAGATTGCACAAAATCAGCAGAAGTTGTATGCTGATCAGAAGCGTATTGAGCGTTCTTTTGAGGTTGGGGATATGGTCTATCTCCGTTTACAACCTTACAGACAGTCAACTCTCAAGAAGAGTGGAGCTGAGAAGCTCAAACCTCGCTTCTATGGGCCGTTTAGGGTCATCAGAAAGGTTGGGGCTGTTGCTTATGAGTTGGAGCTACCTTCAGATAGCAGAGTGCATAACGTCTTCCACGTGTCTCGCCTCAAGAAGGCTCTTGGACACAATGTGGTTGCTTCTTCACAGTTGCCACCATTGGACGAAGAAGGACAGTTGGTTCTGGTTCCCGAGTCGATACTTGACTTCAGAGAACGTTCCTTGAGGAATAGAACTATCAGAGAATGTTTGGTAAAGTGGAAGAACCTGCCGATGGAGGATGCAACTTGGGAAAGTGATGAGATAATGCAGCATCCTAGTTTGCAATTGCTTGAGGACAAGCAATCTTGGGGAGGGCGGACTGTAATGTCCCCTTTTCAAGCCTGTTAGTTCCTGTGACCGTTAGCCTTTCCTTGGAAACCCGGAGGCTAGTCGGAAGTTAAAATTAGGGTTTCCTAATTTTGAGGAGGTCATTGTTCGGAGATGTCAGTTTTAATGGCGGATTCCTTCTGGGTTTTCAGAGGGCTTCGCAGTGGTATGATCATTCCGGCATTCTGGGTACTTTTTGGAATTTACTATTTTTAGTAAATTCTATTTTTGGCAGTTTGGCAGATGATGTTCAGCTCGGTTGACTTCCTGTTTCAATGGTCAGATGTTTGGATCAGTTTTGGCTTCAGTGCACCTCCGGAGGGATAAGTTAAGTTATTTCATTAAAGGCACATTTAAATATTATATTTTAATGTTGACCTTGGGCTTAGAAGTAATGACTTAAAGATGTTTTAAAAAGGGGCCATTGAGGGTGGCGCCCTCATTAAATGTTTATTTTAATTATTGCCTAAGTCAAGCAAGATGATGTGGGGCGCACTTTTCAAGATGGACTTTTAATTAAAATATCATTTATTAATCTTTGAAGGAGAAAGTACGCCTTCTTGAGGGGATCAGAGAATTTGACCTAAAAGATGATTTTAGGGTTTCGTGAAGTGAAACGAAACTTATAAAAAGAGGGCTTGTGCATCAGTTTGGGTTATCTTGGAAATTACATCGTTATGCTGCCGGATTGATTCTTGATTGCTTCGAGGGATGAAGACCTCCTAGTTTGGCATCTCTTCTCGTTTGTAAGACAACGACTAGTGATGATTATTAGTCTAGTTTGTGAGTACTTGGAGTTCGTGCATTGTAATCAGCATTCTTTCATGTAGGCTCAGATTTGGCATACTAGAGTTTTCTGTTTTCTGTAATTTAGCCTTAGCAGATTTGAGTTTTCATTCAAAAATCAAAAAAGACAAAAATTGTCATTGTGGGTATTGCATAAATCAATTGGTATGAGCTAGGCGCCCATGTGTACTAGATTGAGGATTTTTCTAAAGAGTATTTGATTTTATAAAAGAAATCGCCCTTTCTCCTTGAGCCGTACTTTTCAGTCTTTGGAAATTCGTGCATTAAATAACGTTGGCATTTGAGGTCCGTTCTTTAGCATTAGTTTGTACGCCTCCTTCATATTAGTGTTTGCATTGAGTCTCAAGCAAGTGGAACAGATAGAGAGTGAGATTTGAGCAATTCAAGAAATCTGCTGTTGCTGTTATTTATTGAATGGTGCAGGGTCTGAATCTGCAGTTTAAAGAGAGCAGCCAAGACTTCATTGAACGGTGAAGAGAGATCTACAATAGCGTTGTGGATAATTCCTCGGAAATTGGCCAAGCTCGGAACAAGGTTGGACTTGTTTAATAACTTCTTCATTTGAATTTCTTAATCAGCAAAAGGATTCATTATTGCTGTTGCAAAATGTTCATATATTGATTTGTATTGATAGCAAGTGATCTTCTTTTAAATTGTACGCTGGCAGTAGTACTGACAGCCCATTTGATTCTTGCTTATCCGCTTGTAATAGTTGTCACTCTCAGTTTCTGATATTGTGATTAATTTATCTCCGCCCTATGGTCGCTACTATCCCATTCTGGGTTAGAAAGCACATTCTGGGTGTTGAGTGTTTTAGCTTTCAGTCATTTTCTTTCAAGCATTAGATTCTGTAATCACTCCGTCATATGGTCGCCCCTCACTCCGCATTGGATTGGGTAGCACATACTTGACGTTGAGTTCCCTTCTGCAAATAGATTAGAAGACCCTCTGACCAATGCTCACCCTCAGCGGTGCCATTCTGGTTAGGGTTGCTTTCTTGCACGTTTCGGTTTATCTATCTAACCTTAACGGGTGCATGCTTGTAATTTGTAATCGGAATCATTGAAAAACAAAAAATTTGGCTCGGTATATTCCAAAAAACACGATAATTCAAGTTTATGGACTAGTTTCATTAGAAATTAATTGAAAATAGAAAAATTAATCAAATTATAAAAATTATATATTTGGAATCGTGCCTCTCATCTATAATGGGTTTTAATTTCGTAAAAATTCTGCAAAATAGGTCTTCAAACATATGTCCAAAGTCATTATTTTCTGTGGCATTAATAGGACCTTCAAGTTGTAGGTCAAACTAGGTCTAAAGCTTAGGTTCGGGTCCCCAAGCCATTTCCCGAACCAAAAAACAAGCCAAAAAACCCGCTCAAAATTCATAATTTAAAAAGCGGGATCCGTTTCATAAAAAAAAGCCATTTTTATGGTTCTATGAAACGGGATCCCGTTTGTAAGCGGGATCCCGTTTTGAAATTCTTCAAAACAAAAACTTCAAAATGGAAGTTTTCAAGCGGGATCCGTTTGAAACTTTTCGAAAATTTTTCAAAAATTGGAAGTTTCCATTTTGAATTTTTCAAAACGGATCCGTTTTCGCTTTCCATTTTGGAAATTTCCGTTTTGGAAAATTTTCAAAGCGGGATCCCATTTTGAAAATTTTCCAAAATGGAAATTTCTGAAAAGCGGGATCCCATTTCCGAAAACGGGATCCCGTTTTTTAAACTTAGGCTCGGGATCCCATTTTTTGTAGGCCGAATTCATTTTTTTGCCTAAGGCAAAAACTTCCACGTTTCGTGGACTCAACTTTGTGCACTTACCCTTGGATTTCTGAAGAATTTGCGAATTTTGTTGCTATGAATTCCCTTAAAGGTGCGCGCCTTTACTTCTTGAAGAAATACGAATTGCTTTGAAGCTTGCTTTGAAAATTAATAAAACTCGATTTCCCCTTGAAAATATGAATTAGCTTTGAAAAATACGAATTCCTCTTAAGATTGGATTTTCTCTTAATGAATTCGAAATTCTTTTGAAAGCTCTGTGAACAATAATGAAAACGCCATACTTTAAATAAGAAGAAATTCGGACCAATTGGTAACTGCAAGAATTGAAAACCCTGACAAAAATAGAAGATCTCTGATTGGTCCCTTTTAGTTCCACTGCCACTGACTGGAAGTTCGAATTTGAATAAATATAATAAAATATTTATTATCATGCAAATAGCAAAAGGCGCCAAAAATAGAAAATCGCCATCTTATGCTAAAATTGCAAATATTCTGAACTTCAGTTGACAATTTTGTTGAAGTCTTAGGATTCACCGTCGGGCTTCACCGATTCCGAAAAGTCATCTCTTGAGCTCATAGGCGTCCATTTGCTCAAGTTATTTCACTTTTTATTAACTCCCTATTTTATAGCTGACTGCATAGTAACGACTGGCCATCTTTGACACTGATTTCCGGGTGATTGAGTGATGCTGAGACTGATCTGAAAAATTCATCGGAAAGCCTACTGAACAAGGAAGAAATGTCTGCTGGGAGACACAACTGCAAAATCCATTGTTTAACACCTTGAAAAATTAGGCGCCTCTGATTAAATTCATTTACGGGTTCCAAACTTAGCCATTTTCCTAAACTGCCATCTGACACTTCAAACGGCTGCTGACGGCGAATGGTGAACCCTGCTGACAGGAAACGAAGCTCACTACATCCCTGGAGACATTCTGCATCCAACGACTGTACACATGACCTCTGAAAAGTTCATTAAGGGCCTCAAAAGAAAAAACGCCCCTGGTTCTTAGTTGCACTGAGGTCATTTCGACGAAAATTGAACTTTCACCCAAGTACCCTACTTTGATCTCTGATATCTAGAGCTGGGATGACCCGATTCAGGCACTATCTGTTTTAACGGACAGCCAAAAGGGCCCACAAGAGAAGTCTCTGGAGGTGATGAAGCAATAAAATTGCTTCTAAGACCTCAAAAACTCCAGTGCGTATTTTATTTAAAATTACCGCTCCAGACTTGGCCATTTTCCGGATACCCTCACTTTTCAGCGTTGCACCAAAGACCTCACACGTACGAACGACTGCCAAATCCCGAAGGCTGACGGCTACGCTCGTTGGATAGATAAAATGATTACGCTCAAAAGCCGTGAAGACTTCGAACGCGAACGAACTCATATGATAGGCCTAAAGGCTAGGCGCCTCTAGACTGTAGAAATACACTGTAAATTGTATGTTGGTCCGCCCGTGAAATTACGTGCTTGGTAGAACTTCCGCCACGATCACCTGGAACGTCGGATCGACAAGCAGGATGATGCATCGCGAAGCTAGGCTAGAGTAGTACTGATGTTAGGAAGACTTCATCTGCAAATTTTGGCATTTGAAGGGTCCTTTAAACCAGCGCCCCTGAGCTGTACTTGCACTGGGAATCAACGGAGAAGCTCAGAAACATGAAAACTCCATTATAAGCTGATCTTCAGACGACTGTTGCCGGAGTTCTGAAACTCGGATGACTGCGTTTGATATCTCGTTGGATAAGCAGACTAATTGTGAACAAATTGACTGTATCAGCTATCAGAAATGCCAAGATTTACCCCCTCCTTAAGATGGGCGCCCTCAGGCTAGAGTTGTGCTTTTGCCTGAAAGTGACAAAATTCTCATATCTGGAACTTTAGGGATTTCAACTTCTGATGCTGTTTGCCGGAGCTGTGGGTCTCGGAAAGCTTCGCTGGATAGCTTATTGGATAGCCAGACCAATTCTGAAGAGATTGACTGGATGCTTGAACACTTTCAACAAGATCTTAACCTTCAAAAAGTTGGGCGCCCCTGGGCTATAGTTGCGCTTTTGTGCTTTTTCTTGAGAAATCTTCATAAATTAATCACTGAAAACTCTACTGGAATGACCGTATGCAACATGAAATGCTGTCGTGAGATGTCCCTCCATCGTGAAACGCTCCATTCTGAGTCTCTGCTTCAGGTTCTGTTCAATATAACTGACTTTGACTGACAAACTATTGACAAAAACTCCATGCTTGATATTGCCCAAAATTGTATTTTACCTCATTTTAGCAAGATTTAGACTTTTTTAATGCAAAATGCCTTGATGAAGCAAAAATTTGGTTTGGGTACAACAGAACTCTAACCAAGAATGTGCCGGATGACGACGAGCATATGGTCAGAGGGTCTTAATGAAATGTTGATACAAAGAACTCTAACCAAGAATGCGCCGGATGACGACGAGCATATGGTCAGAGGGTCTTAATACAATGCTGATACAAAGAACTCTAACCAAGAATGCGTCGGAGAACGACGAGCATGTGGTCAGAGGATCCCTACCAACTATTATGCTGAAGTAACTCGACGTCAAGAATGTGCTTTCCAACCCGAGATGGAATTGGAGCTACCATATGACGGAGATGCTAAGTATTACAATGCAATTAAGGAAAATAAGTGAGAATGTTGGCAGTACTATTGTTCAACTTACAATCATGATAGAGAATGTCTTGCTACGAACATGAATCAAGAATTAACTAGTGCTGCAACAATATATTGAATCTCCTTTACTGGATAAGGAAGCTTAGATCAGAAAACTCCAATTTAGAGACCAACTTGACAATCTGATTTTTGACAGTCCTGTTTTCAGATGCATAAACAGCAGCCCTAAAACTCACTATTTTGCTCACTACTCACTCCAAACTCACTCAAAAGCCCTGAGACAAAGTGCATATTGATCCTAGGATGATGGCGCCCAAGATTGAATCATAAAAAACTAGCCAAAAGACCTCATTTAATTTATGCACGAATTTCAAGGCAGTCCCAAATGGTACGGCCCTCAAGGAAGGGCGATTTGCCTTTAAAAATTCAAGACTTCATCAAAAAATCTGCAAATTAGAGGAAAGGGTCGCCCCTCACAGACAAAGAGATAAATGCAATACCCAAAATGATTTTTTTTGTATTTTTTGACTTATGAATAAAAACAACAATCAGCTATAAGGAAGAGGCAATTCCAGAATTTCACTAACATGCATAAAACTGAACTACAAAGCCACACAACTACTACAATGCAGAAATCTCACTACAAATCACTCAAACTACAACTACCTCATCACTAGTCGCTATCTGTCAAGCAAGAAGCAATGCCAAGCTAGGAGGCATACATTCCTCAAAGCAGTCCCAATACCATTCCGGCAGCATAACATTCCTATAGACAAAAGATGCTCAAATGAAGACCCAAGACTTCCTTTTATAATTTTGTGAAGACCCCTCCAGAAGCTTCTAGAAACCCTAATTCTTTTCCCTCCAAGAAAAGGCGTCACTTTCTTCAAGGCTTCATTTTTAACTTTAATGAAATTCATCTCTTCAAGATAGGCGTCCAACTTAAAGCTTCAATTTTGACCTTAATAAATATAAAATTACCTCATTGAGGCGCCACCCCTTAAAGACCACCTTTTTAACACAACATTAAGTTATGCGTCTAGGCCAAGGGGGTATTATAACATTAAGATATAACATTATTTAAATGAAATGAACTTATCTCTCTGAAAATGCATCCCAAGGCCAAAATTGAACAAACCAACTGAGTCGACTGAAGAGGAAAGCCAACTGTGCCGAGAACGACAGGACCACTACCAGAAATAGAATTTACTAAAAATAGTAAATTCCTGAAGGTGCTCGGAATGCCAAGAAAAACACACCACTGCGAAGCTCTTTGAAAACCGAGAAAGAATCCACCATTCAATCATCAATTCACGAGCAATAGCAACCTCCAAAACACGAAACCCTAATTTCACCTTCCGAGTAGCCTACGGGTCTCCGGAATAGGCCAACGGTCAACTGAAAAGATCATGCTCGAGAAGGGGACATTACAATTGGCTCACCAAAAAACCGTAAAGAACCAAACCTCAAAGCCACTAAGTAAGAACCAGGGGGGAAGCACACCAAACTAACACTCCCTTCTAGGGAAAAGTAGAATGTGGAAGAAAGAAAACAAAGCTTGCGGCCTAGAAACTAGGTTTGTCGAATTGTGCTGACATGGCTGCAAGTTTACTCAACTTACAGTCAACTGAATCACCGCTGAAAATACTACAGATGAGTTTTTGAAACTTTGACTGCACGTCGGCGAGCTCAATGCATTCACCATCCTCACTCTGATATTGGCAAGGAACTTGCGACACAAAAGTTCTTATGAACTTGAGTGCACTTGTCACCTTTTCTCTACTCTCGATCAATTCTACAGAAATTGTTTCATGTGTTTTTACCTTGAAGATTTGTTGTTCTCTCCAAGTAAAAAGTGTTTCCTTATCCTCTTCTGTAGTGATCGAGTCATATGCCATCCTCAAGTGAGAGACCACGATCTCGTTCTATGGTTTTTCCACTGCTATGTCCTGCTTCGACTATTGAATATTTGTGTGAAGGTTGTGGGCATTGTACCTCAACTGGTACAACTCTAAAAGTATGAAACGGGCCCTTGTAAAGAACTCTTCTTCACAGTCTTTCAGGCGCTTCCCATAAACAACCAACCAACTTAGCTGATTTTGTTCTGTTAGTAACTCTAGCATCTGTGGGAGCAAGGCGATGACATTTTCAGTGTTGTGAAGGAGGTTTCAAATGTATTGGTGAAGTTGCTGGTTTTCAGCCTTGAGGGCCGCTTTATCTTCACCATCTTTTATCACTCTCTCCTTTATGCTTACCGCTGCAACCTCGTGGAGATCTACATCAGCCTAGCGTGTGCTCTTACCAAGGTTGACTTTTATCAAGGTGAAGTCATCAACCTCTACTTCATCCAAGTTTTTAGCCTCTGGTGGTGCGGCGATCTCAATGACAATCTCATTGTCAGTGTTCCTTTCCACATGACCTGCTTTTTGCACTTTTTCTCTGACGTGTCTTGGTAGACATGATCAAATGTTGCAAAGTCCAATTGGTAGGATGGCTTTCTCCTCTTCCTACCTAGTTGATTCTCAAGCCAAGAAGAATCTCGACTAATCTCGCTAGAAGGATTGGTGATAGTCCCAGGAACTCCTAATGAGTGAGATTGCGTTGAGATGTCACATGGTGGCAAGTCTGGCTCCAAGTCGATGTGAATCAAAGACTGCTGTGGTGGTGACGGAATGGGAGGCTCTGCTTCCACCTCTGGCACTGTCTCAACTATATCTGTGGCTATCTCAACTTTATCAAGGTGAAGTCATCAACCTCTACTTCATGCAAGTTTTTAGCCTCTGGTGGTGCGGCGATCTCAATGACAATCTCATTGTCGGTGTTCCTTTCCACATGACCTGCTTTTTGCACTTTTTCTCTTACGTGTCTTGGTAGACATGATCAAATTCTGCAAAGTCCAATTGGTAGGATGGCTTTCTCCTCTTCCTACCCAGTTGATTCTCAAGCCAAGAAGAATCTCGACTAATCTCGTTGGAAGGATTGGTGATAGTCCCAGGAACTCCTGATGAGTGAGATTGCGTTTCGATGTGAATCAAAGACTGTTGTGGTGGTGACGGAATGGGAGGCTCTGCTTCCACCTCTGGCACTGTCTCAACTATATCTGTGGCTATCTCCATGCGTTGTTCTTGCTGATTTATATCAACAACTTGTGTTGTAATGTCCCTATTCTTTCACAAGCATCAGATATGGTGGATTAGCCTATAACATCAACCCTCATAGGCTAATGGTTCTGGATAGAGGGTCACTTGAACGGGCACTTGGTCATGAATTTGCAATATTGATATCTGGAGTATGGTGACAGGGTGAATTTGTGCATTTGGCGTGATAATTGTGCTTAAAATTTATGATCTCCACCTTTTATTTCACCTTCTCTGGCTTAGGGACCATGTGTCTATTATTTAAAGGGGTCACTTTATATTTTTCAGTTACTATTCATTACTAAAGTGAAAAAAGAACATAACTTAAGTGAATAGTGCCATTTTAATGAATAGTGTTTTCAATGACAAATTATAAAAGGCAAAGAGAAAGTTCGACCCTCTCATGCTTGGATATGTTTAGCTGATTGAAATTTGGAAGTGTGGAGTTTGGGAGAGAGGGAAACTAGGGTTTCCTGATTTCTGCAGTGGATGAGCCTAGACGGGGCTTTGTTCTTTGATTTTGGCTTCTTGATGGTGTGAAATACCACCCTAAAGTTGCTGGTCAGTTTCTTGTTGACTCATTTGGAGCTATAATTTGCTGATTACAAGTTGTTGGAGGCATCTTCTGGAAGGATATTTGCTGTTAGAGTTGCCATTCGCCATTTAGAAGACGTGGTTTGCATTTTACGAAGGTTTGGAAGCTGATTTCTTCATCTACAGCCAGCCGCACCTTCTTGAGGGTTTGATCAGCTCAAAGGAAATAAAACGCCTTTCTTTATTGGCTGCTTTCACACCAAAAAGGGGCGCCCTTATCATTAGAAGACATTCCATCCAGATTATAGTGGGAGAAGTTCGTATTTTGGGTTGTATGAGCAATCTACTAGGGACGGGTACTGTAGCACGTCACTATTCACAGTGATGTTTGGCTGTAAGTTAAATTAACTCATAAGATGTATTGTCTTTCGAATTTGGTGCAAGTCTTCTACTACATGTAAGCTCTTATATCATGAAGAATGCATCTTGACTATCATTTTAAATCTTGCTCGAGTATCTCTTTGAAATGAATGTAAGCCATCCATTTATGTACTCCCTCTTATGCAATGAAGAAAGTCTCTTAACTATGAAATTGAGTCATTGCTTGAGTATCATTGAAGTTTAGTTTATTTTGAGTTCATATTATATGCATATGCTTGTTAAATTCATGTATATCATTGGCATCGAACATCAAAACACAAAAACAAGAAAAAGCAAAATACAAAACCACAAATCAGACCTACAAGCACCGTGAAATCATTGCACTAGAGTGTCGGTTCATCACAAGTGGTATCAGAGCATATCACTACAGTGGTAGCAAAGTGGATCACCGGAGTGTGGTTCATCACATGTGTTTTCCCTTTCGAGTGCTCTGACACTCTTCTACCTTAGAAACCTTCTGAAGGGTTACTCCATGTCTTTTGTCTGGGTTTTGATCTTGACGTGAAAGGTAGTGAAGTAGTAACTAGTGGCGACTCTATGTTTGGAATGAATACCTTCCTCATCCTCTTCCTGTCCAAGTAAAGTACGTTGTTCCTCACAACTCTACTTGTTTGAAAAACTAGATTGTTGACTGTGAACACGGATATGTTCAGGCAACTTTTCCGGTGAGGCTAAAAATAGCTTCTAGTGAGGCTAAAAATAGCTTCTCGAGGGGCAATTTTAACGAAAATTTATGAGAAGTGGGTTTTGATTAAAAAAGTGACTTTTCTTTGACATGCAATGACCTCTTGGGGTAGAAGTTGCAGGGGCTGCAAAAGCTTTTTTTTTCCCAAAAAATTATGGCACATGAGCTTTGTTGGCGCCTGAGAGCTAAACAAACCCAGTTTCTCTGTTTTTTGAAATGATGACTTTTTTCGGAAACCCTAAAAATAGGGGGCAACGGGGCAATTTTCCCAAAAAAAATTGGCATGTGGGTTTTGTTGCCAATACTGTGTTGAACATACCTAGAAGACCAAATTTGTGAAAGAATGCCATTTACTTGGACATGCAAGAGAAAACCTAAGACAAGGATAGAAGAAATGTGAGGGGGAGAAGATAGAAGTTATAAATTGCCTCTTTCAATCCTCAAGAAAAACGCCTCTGTATAATCCCAATCTGATGAATTCCTGGCAAGAACATATTGGAAAGATAGAGTATGGAAAAATATTCCTTTGTGCAATCTAAACCTGGAACTGCGAAGAACACTGAAAATGGCCTTCGCTAGGTCCTTCAAAAGGCGTTTGGAGAGAAAATAGTTGATTTTAGCTTCAACCTACAAGAAATAATGGAGAAATGAAGCCTATACATGAATAAATGTCCATTTTGGAGGTGGGAGTGTTAGTTATGGCGCCAACCCTAATTAAAGAGTCAATTTTCGTGACTGCCTTGTTAACTGCAAGTTCTCCACTGATTTTGGGACGCCATATGCAAGAGGAAGCATGCAAAAATTGTAACTAAGAGTCAACTGGGCCCACTTTGACTTTGGGTGTCCAAGCTTTGGGTAGTTAGAAATTTTTTTAAAGATTTTCAACTTTTGTTGTGACAAACTGCCTCTGTTTGACCCTGAATTCCAGTTGCCCGGTTGATCCTGAGGCTTGGCTGACAGATTCATCACGAAGCTAGATCAAGTCTGAAAATATGTTCTTGGGAGTTGAAAACCTTGAAAACTGAATCTAAAGGCTTGAAATCTTGGGCACCTTTTGCCAGAAGGGTGCTTTTTTCACCAGACCCATTTTTTAGATGCTTTTCAATCTCGTCAATTTGACCCTCTGTGCTTCAATCTACAACCATCGTTGATTGATGAATCTTGTGAACACGCTGAGATATGGAATGGAAAACCAGTTTAATTCCAGAAAGAGTGATTGGTATTTCAACGTTTGAAAGTTGATTTATGAGGCTCAAATTCCTAGGCGCCCCTGGCCTACAGGGGCGCTTTTGTGTCTCTGAGATACATTTTGCACTTTGTAACCTTTGACGAAATGCTTCAGTTTGACCCTCATTTTCAGGAGTTTGATTGCTTCGATGTTCATGCTGACGATCTCATCATGGAGTTGGATCAACTCTGAAGAGATGTTCTTGGGAGTAACAAAGTCTGAAAGCTGCATTTGGGGCCCCAAAAAGTTGGGCGCCTTTTTGCAAGGAGGGTGCATCTTTCTCTAACACAATCAAATTTTCATGTTTCTCAACTTGCCTTCGCCTCCAGCATTTTACGCTTGATCTTTGTTTAGGAATGTTGACAGGTCCCAGGAACTTGCAACCGGATTCGTCACGTAGCTAGAAGGATTCTGAGCAGATCTCTTGGAGAAGACAGCTGTTGAAAATCTTATTTGCTTGACCAAAAGGCTAGGCGTCCCTGGCCTGTAGGGGTACATTTGACCTTTTGACTTTCATTTCATCCTCTGTTTTACATGTTCGTTGGATCAACAGCTACGATCATCTAATACATCTCGTGGACTAGCGAACAGATTCGTTGTGGAGCGGGGCTGAATCTAAGGAGATCACCTGGAGATTGTCAATCCAAAAACAGACAACTAAGAACTTTTATTCTTGGGCGCCCCTAGGCTACAGGGGTGCATTTTCCGTAACAGACTGCCATTTTGGATGTTTGTTGACCTTCAGCATCTTCTGCCTCTGTTGTCATTTGCCGGTGTTTGACAAATCTGTTGGATTTGCTTGATGATTCGTTGGAAAGCTAGCAGAATTCTGGAGATGACTGGTTTTGCAAGTGTTAACAACAGCATTTGGCCTCTCAAATTAGCTCCAAACTTGATCATTTTCTGA
The DNA here is from genome assembly GCA_007258455.2 of Sequoia sempervirens. Lineage (NCBI taxonomy): Eukaryota > Viridiplantae > Streptophyta > Pinopsida > Cupressales > Cupressaceae > Sequoia > Sequoia sempervirens. Next base: position 43,712 of record VDFB02378104.1, read on the forward strand.
TGATTTCCACTCTCCTTTGCGATTCGCGATCACCGTGTCGTTGGGCTATTCTGACTGCATTGAAGCATTGCAGCTGCCGATGCAAGTACATTCACTGTTGTGATTGCTTTCACCATTTTTGTGTGTACGGACACTGCAAATTTGACTTGTGTGTTGATTGCAAAGGCATCTCCCTTGTAGCAAGGCGTATTGTTTCCAGACTAGGAATATTTTTTACATTTTTCACCTTTTGAGAATCCCCTCCGTCGCAAAGCATCTTTTTGAGCATCTTTCACCATAGAATCTTTTGTGATGCGTTTGAGGCTTAGATTTTGACACTTGGTATCTGGCCATCTGCCATTGTTGCCCTCGGAGGTCCTAACTTTTCTCCTGAAAAAGTGAAGTAGACCCACTAGAGCAAAACTGACTTTTTCTTGATTTTGACTTGACTAGTGTGATCGTAAAGTGAAATAAGCCAATCAAAATTATTTTCAATCATTTCTGGAAAGATCCTATTTTTAGGGTTTTCCCTAAAAACAGGGGCCTGAAACCCTAATTTTCAAAATTGTCAAAATTTGCCAGTATCCTCTGGACAATAAACCCACAAAAATCCCATGCTTTGTTTGACCTAAAACTAACTTTTGACAACAATTTTACAAGATTTAGACCATTTTAATCAAAATGCCTTATTGAAGCAAAAAAAATTATTTTGGGTACAACAAACTTTATTTACTATAAATCTATTGTCCACAATATTTTTCCAAAGGCAAGAACCAAGGGGTAAATCATTGCTATATAAGCAGTTCCTCTTGTCCCCAAGGCGATGCAAATATTTCCTCTTGATAATCTTCATCCATTCCTTCTGCTCAAAGATCAGTTTATAGATTATTTTAGCATTCAAGGCAAGGTTGAATTCCTTAATTTTTCTTAACCCCAAAACCCCCCTATTTCTTTGATCTACACAGCCCTTCCCATGCCACCAACGGAATTCTCTCTTCAATGCCTGTCCAAAGGAATTCTCTCTTCAATGCCTGTCCAAAGGAATTCTCTCTAAATTTGTTCAATCCTTTCCATTGTCTTAAAAGCAATTCTAAAGAGACTGATGTTGTAGATAGAGAGATTTTACAAAGTAGCTTTGATAAACAGAAATTTTCTAGCCTCGCTTAACAAAGTCCCTTTCAACCCTACTAAATTTTCTTAGAATCTATCAATAAGCTCAAACCAAAAGGACTCAAGTTCCGAAAAAAAGGGCATGCCCAAATATTTGGATGGGTGAATGCCCATCTCACAATTGAAGAATGCTAGCAATTTTTTGCTGACGAGCTGTTGGAGTATTGAGGAAAAACATAGTGTTTTTGGGTAGGCTTATCTTTTGGCCCAAGGCCCATTCATAGTTCAATAGGATAGCTTTCAGTTCTCTGGCTTCTCTAACTGAAGCATCACTTTCAGTTCTCTAGCTTCTCTAATTTTTCTAATGTTGAAATTGATCAATTTGCTGATTTTATCAGCTTATGTGAGTACAAAATGTTTAATTCAAAAGATGTCTTGGCATGCATTTTGGAAAATGACATATATGAAGCCTCCATTTTCACTAAGAATTTGAATAAGCTTGCTGATAATGATGCTGCTGTACATGATTCATTTATGCTACCACCCGAATTTGAGGACTTTCACAAGGATTTTGTTGCAGATTCAAAGGATGAACTGCCATGTTTTCACAATCAGCTTTATTCAGCGTATGCAGCCTATGTAGATGGCTACCCAAGTTACACACTTTCAGTTGGGAAGTGAGTAATAAACTTATTATTTCAAATCAAGTTGATTCCTAGGTATTTCTTTGCAAACCACTTAATTATTAGAGTTTTGAATTTGAGCTGCCTAATGAAGTTAATGTTCATGATGTTTATTATTTAACAGATTATGAAGTTTTTCATTTTCCGGTTCATCAACAAAAAAACCGGACTTCAAGGATTGGATCTCTATATGCTTCCATGTGGATCTCTCTATCCATTGAAGGGCTGTGAAATTGGAATGTATTATAGCAACAAACTATTTATATGCGTGATCGGATATGTCAGCACTATTGTTTTGTAGCCAGGCAACATTTATGCATGCAAGACAAACATCAAAGAATCATTGGAAAATGTAGTTTATTATAGGGGAAAATGTTGGCTTTATGTTTTTCAATGGCTTCAGCCCACTGGAAAATGGTTGTAGAAAGAGGGGTTTAGGTATTTTAGAACTGAGCAAGTGTGCAACATTCCAGCTATGCTTTGGTGAAGCAATACTGAAGTTATTGAGTCCAATGAAGGACTAACTAACCTGGCAGTAATATGTAAACTCACAACACTCAATAATCATAGTAGTTTCCAAAACACAATCCACAGCAGAATAGCGCACTTCAACACAAAGATTGCTTTATTGATTTAGAAACAACAAACTACACATGAGCTTCAATGAGCTTTCAACATGCTATGCCTTAGTTGTTTGATTACAGAAATAGATTAAATAAGATCTTTCAGAATTCAAAATCTGAAAAGCTAAGCCTGATATTCTATTTTTGTCTAGCCTTCTCTAGGCTTTTCCTCTAATTTCCTTGTCAATTCATAGTTCTTACTTCTTGTCCTCAAATGATATATAACTCTCCTTTATATAGGCACATGTACAATGATGTGTGCCACATGGAAATACATTTACCAACTTAGAGAATGGAATACAGATCAACAACCCCAAAATTAAACGATTTGATCATTAGTCGGCCTTGGAATTGGATGCATCACCTTTCGTAGCATGTAGGTTCAATAGTAATGTGCAGATTCGCCTTCAAATGCAATGCAATTTTGGACATGACTCCTCTTAGAAGTCAAATTCAAAGTAGCAACCTTGAGAATTGGCATAAGATTCAAAAGTTTGCTTAGCAAATCCAAAACAAGGATCTATCATACAATGTTCGATCAAATTCAAGTCCTCAAAGTAAAATTGGATGGAATATGTAGAACGAGTTGTATAAATTATGATCCAATCCACAAACAAAGATATTTAAAACTCACTACAACATAACTCACTAAATGTTGACTATGCCTGTAGTCACAAATATGAAGGTTGACTTCAAGAAAAAAAATGCAATGGAATGTAGTGTTGGAAACCTATCACACTTTATTTAAAAAATTGAAAAACAATGGTAATACTTGCAAAACAAACAAATGTTAAAATAAAATAATTTTGGTAATACAAGATTGTTTTGGGCCAAGGATACTCCTACTTCAAACATCCTAAGTAATTGAAAAGGGAACCTCTTCAAACTAGTTTAAGGGAAACCAAAATCGTTCACCTGCTAAAGATAACCATGTGGAATCTTCAATAGACTTTCCTTTTCACTTTACCAAATATTCTTCATACTTCTTACTTCTAGTGTTTCTTCCAATTTTGCTATCTAGTATTTCTTCAATATCTTCTATTTGCAATCTTAACATTTGCGTCCTCCAAGCTACTTTTGTTCTATTTTATTTTGGACCTTGTAATCTCACAACTTTGAAAAAAAGATCAGCTATATGTTGTAATGTCCCCTTTTTTTCGGGATCTGTATCCTTGCAGTGGTTAGCTGTAATATCCCCGGTCTTAATTTTCCCTAGAATTTGCCTATTGATCACAAATTGCAACAAGTTAGGGTTAAGGTTTCACCTTAATAAATAAATATCTCTATAATGATGTAACCTTGGATCGAATCCTACATTCACCACATAAACAACGTTCCCAAATATGCATATACATTTGTTAGCATTAGCCAATGGCAACACATTTATAGATATTCAAGAATGCAACCTATTGTGAAGTAGGAGGAGTGGCATGGTGGGTCCGCCTGAAGCCATATATCAACCTAAGAGGTTGTATACCACAACTCTCCCTATTGGCGACTTGTACCTGCTTTCCCCAACCATGTCCCAACCTTGGCAAAACACTTTGCCCACTTGTGGGAATGGATGGAGCTCCTAAGCGATCCTGGCCCTTCCACCCCTTCATGGCCCATCCTTTCCTTCGGATTGGGTGGCTATAAGTGGAACCTATACCGCTCTCTCAGGCCCCTTCCCCCAAGCGGGGTTTCAGGCAGATTCAGACATTCAACTACATTACTATTCATTGATATTAATACACAATCATAGCTCTAAACATTATATATTTCTAATCATACATGAAGAGTAACATATATAAATACATAAATCCATGTCTAAGGTAACAGGTATTAATGCATATGAAAACACGTTGTTGTCTAAGATAATCGTTAATCCATAATAGAACGGATCGATGCTTATGAAGGCAATTAATCCTAAGGATGGTTTAAACAAAATAGATATACAAATCTGAGACTATGAATTGAAGTGATGATTTCAATCGCTGTTATGAGGAAGACATCAATGCAAATAAATTAAATCACTGCAAACATGATTAAATGCAGATATATCAGTTTTACCATTGGGACAATTCATTAGACAAGGCATAAATAGATAAACGCAACAGATAAATATATATTCAGTGGTAGAGATACACCTAATATGAACGTTGCGATCTCAGGATCTCTTTCGCTGATTTCCTTCTTGCTTCCTTGTTTTCTTTCAATCTGCATATATACTCCTAAATAAATCTCCTCTCTATGATTCTCTCTTCTTCTCCTCATTGCATACCTTTCTAGCAATCCCTCATTATTTCTTAAGCTGCTCCATATATCTCTTTTCTCCCCCTCTATTCATAATCATCTTATATTCTTTATTTCCCATGAAGTGATGTATCTCTAAGAGACACAACCTTTACAAAATCATGACTATTTATTTAGCAAACCCCTTTATCTCAATTGCTGCTCTAAACTAATCCGTGTCCTTTTATACACCTGATCGCTGCCCTTCTTTGCACTTCCATCTCTTCCATTTCACAAATATATTTGCTGCTCTTCCCTATGTATATCCCCCTGTTCTCCTTGTATTCCTTCCTTTTATACCACTCAAGGTCCTTTGAAAGGATGCATCTTTTTGTTACAAATGCAACCCTCCATACTTTACAAATCGTACCTCTTACCATATACAAATTGCTTCATTAAGTGCTGCCAAATGAGGCTTGAAACAGATCGCACACCTTTACTAATGAAACATATTTAAATAATACTTTTGCTTCATTTATGAAACGTTGGCACTTCTTTGTCTTATTCACAGCTCTTTGTAACTTTGTCTTATTCACTAGTCATCATCCACCTTTTATCCTATTTCTCCCCTTAAATCTAAATTGCTGCTTATTAAGAACCAATACCTTTAGATTCCTATCGATGCCTTTAGATATTTGGATAATATTAGTTTCTTGTGAGCATTTATGTACAAAACCCCTGTTCTCACTGTTTTCCGAAACTGTCTGTTTTGATTGTTTTTTCTCGTTTTTGGTTTTTTTTGTGTTTTTTTTGCATAAACCAATGAAGTGCAATTTTGAAAGAAATTGCATATAAAAATTAAATAAAATACCACAAGTCTACAAATGATGGAAACTGATTGATCTACTGATGCCAATTAGTTTATTGATCTTCTATACTAATTACAAACAAGATCTGATAACTTGCAACTGAAAAAGCAACAATATTATTGATGAAAACCTGGTAATTTGCAGCAGATTGAAAAGACCTTGAAATGGTACAGCCTTCATAAAGATCCACTTTCCCCTGCGCCAGATGATAGCAGATGAAGGTAGTGAAGTATGCGCCCCCACTGGTGAATGCAGACTGACAAAAGAGAAGGCGTTTTTCCCAATGCAAGAGGTACAGCCTGGTACTTGAAAAGTACGGCCCTGCAGCAATGGTACGGATCTGTGACAGCAGCAAGTACAATTTGTATGGCCCTTGTAATAAGTGTCCAGATCATGGTAAAGGATGCGCCTAGGAATGAAGAACTCCTCCCGGAAGAATACCAAACCAAAACCCTGAAGATACAATCTCTGTATACGTGTTGTGATAACCTCTGAATGAAGCTACCTCTCTGAAAGCAATAAATCAGCTGATATTTCACAGCCTCTGAACTGCAACACTGAAGATGGCTCGTTCTCCAATGCCTGAAGACAACTGAAACCCTTGGCTCCGTTCTCTGGAAGAATACTTGATCAAAATTCGATTTCATAACATAATGAGCTCTTTTTCCAATGAAACCCTTATATCCTTCAAAAAGTTGACTTTTCTCAAAAATGCATCATTTAAATAAAGTTCGAACTTTTCTTTTAATTTTTCAATAGTCTCGAACGCACTTTTAATTATAAATTATAATTGAAAAGTGCCCCCCTTCAATGTTGGTCGACCCCTTTAAGAAATCACTTAAGTTATAATAATAAATAATATTATAACTTTATAATATAAGCTTCAAATAATTAATATTTAATTTGACAATTAAAATATTAATATCTTCCTCAAAATACGTCCGATTAACGAATCGTCTGAAGCTGGAGAATAAGTGATTGAATTTGCACACGACCAGACCATACTGCTAAAAATAGCAGGGGTGCTCCGCTGAGTGACTTAACTTACTAAAAATAGCAAGTCAAGCAAATGATGTCCGAACGACTCTGAACGAAAGCCAAACTGGTAGATTCTGACAACCGAAGCCAAGCCAAGCTCCAACAAGACCCTCTATCCATCCTATCAGCCTACAAGGGTCGCATAATAGGCTAATCATAAGCTCTGAGAGATGTCAACTGGAAGAGGACATTACAATTTATTTTTATTATTATGATATTTACCATTAATAATATTAACTCTTCCATTTATTATGATAATTGTATTATAATTATATTTTGTGAATATTAATTGTTCTATTATGAATTTGTATTTATCTACGATAATTATAATTATAATAATATTTGCTAATATTTATTTTGTTAATATTTGTAAATACATAATTCGTCACTTATTTATTTGCATCTCAACACTTAGTTATCTTAATGTTCTATTTCAGGGACATGACAATCCTCCCCTCTCAAATTTTGTTGTCCTCAAGCAACTTAATATCTAGGTTCCTTTTGTGAAGATATCAGTTTTGAGCTTATTATCCGATTTCATATTCCATCTTTTAATTCAATTGGATACTATCATCTTTCTTCTATTTTAATCACATCTTGGAAAAGTATCTGATTTATTGAATCATATCAACTTATCTTGGGGTGATTTCCGCTGGATATAGAAGTGAATACACCAACCTATGGGAAAATTATGTACCCTTATGCTCTGTACTTGGGTTTTAATTCTTGATTCAATGTTGGTGATGAGGTGGATCTATTGGAGGGATTTATTCCTTTACGTCTATCGAAGGGAGTCACCACTCTTCCTAAATTAGTATTTCAAAACTTTATAACTTAAACCCGTATGAATCAACAACTAAAGCAAACAACCAAGTAGCTTAACTGAGCAAGCAAATAGCTCAACCAAGCAAACAAGTAGCTCAAGCAAGCAAGCAACCAGCTCAAGCACACAGGTAAGTAGCTCAAGTAAGCAAACAAGTAGCTCAAGCAAGCAAGTAACCAGCTCAAGCACACAGGCTAGTAGCTCAAGTAAGCAAACAAGTAGCTCAAGCAAGCAAGCAAGCAACCAGCTCAAGCACACTGGCAAGTAGCTCAAACAAGCAAACAAGTAGCTCAAGCAAGCAAGCAACCAGCTCAAGCACACAGGCAAGTAGCTCAAGCAAACAACCAACCAAGTCAAGCAAGTAGACAACCAGCTCAAGCACACAACCAAGTAGCTCAAGCATGCCACCACGTAGCTCCAGCAAACAACCAACCAGCTTAAGCAACTTGACAGAACACATTTTTAACATTTTCATAGTTTCAAGCATAAGGTAATTATAAGAACACATCTTGTTGAAGATACATGAAGTAACACCTCGATACATGTGATACATAAAGTATAAATATGAGGTATGAATACACGTAATACATAGAGTATACACAAGAAGCATGAAGCATATATGCAGATAATACATGAAGCATATGCACGAGTACATGAAGTCACAAAGCATACATATGAATACATGTAAGTCGTAAAGTATACACTTAAATACGTAAGTTGCATGAGTACACGTATATACATAAGCCACAAAGTATGCACTTGAATACACACAAGTTGCAAGGAATACACTTGAATACACTAGAATACGCATAAGCCACAAGGTATACACTCGAATACACATGAGCCACAAGGTATACACTTGAATACACTCAAATACAGATAAGCCACAAGGAATACACTTGAATACACATACATAGGAAGCATGAAGCATACACGTAATAGATGGAGCTTACACAGGATGGCAAGAAAGATGCCTTGATACCACTGTAATGTCCCCGATCCTAATTTTCCCTAGCATTTGCCTATTGATCACAAATTGCAACAAGTTAGGGTTAGGGTTTCACCTTAATAAATAAATATCTCTATAATGATGTAACCTTGGATCGAATCCTGCATTCACCACATAAACAACATTCCCAAATATGCATATATACATTTGTTAGCATTAGCATATATTCAAGAATGCAACCTATTGTGAACTAGGAGAAGTGGCATGGTGGGTCCGCCCAAAGCCATATACCAACCTAAGAGGTTGTATACCACAACTCTCCCTGTTGGCGATTTGTACTTGCTTTCTCCAACCATGTCTCAACCTCGGCAAACACTTTGCCTACTTGTGGGAACGGGCGGAGCTTCTGAGTAGTCTTGGCCCTTCAACCCCTCCATGGCCCATCCTTTCCTTTGGATTGGGTGGCTATAAGTGGAACCTGTACCACTCTCTCAAGCCCCTTCCCCCAAGCAGGGTTTCAAGTAGATTCAGACATTCAACTACATTACTATTCATTGACATTAATACGCAATCATAGCTATAAACATTATATATTTCTAATCACACATGAAGAGTAACATACATAAATACATAAATCCATGTCTAAGGTAACAGGTATTAATGCATATGAAAACATGTTGTTTAAGATAATTGTTAATCCATAACAGAACAGATTGATGCTTATGAAGGAAGTTAATCCTAAGGATGGTTTAAACAAAATAGATATACAAATCTAAGACTCTGAATTGAAGTGATGATTTCAGTCACTGTGAAATCCCTTAACGAATCTGCCCTTAAAAATGTTGATTTGACTCTCCGGAATTTTTGTCAAATACTTTGCAAACCAATATGTTCTTGCTGCTGATCGTTCGTTTTGTGCTTTTGATTGAATGTGATGATTGCATAAACTGTAATAACTTCAAAGAAAGTATGCAGTGACTGAAATTAAATGGAAATGCAGTGCAGGAGACTTTTTCGACCTTTTCCGATATGATAGATGACTGAAGATAAATGCAAATGACAGCTACAGCAGTATGGTAATTAATGCAAACAGTTGGCATATAAACTTAAAGTCTCAAGTGACTGGTAATGGAGTGCAAGACTAAGCTACAGCTAACAGACATTTTACTAAACATTTATCATACTAAATACTCATACAATTGGGGGGCTACAGCACTTTATCATTTCGTCAAACAAGTCAAATGCAACCCAAACTTCTTCAATACTGTATTGCCAATAAGTTTATTCAATCTGATTACAACACTTAAAGAAGTGACTGACTTCTTGCTACCAATATGGCCATACATTCCCAGAAATTCATTTTCAGTTTGCAAGATGACTTCACTACGTTTATACAATGCTACCCCCGAGTTTCAGACTATCCTGAGATTGAAGGAGCTCTTAACATGAACACTCACAGCAAGAAGGGGTTTATTCTAGACCAAAGACCCAAAAGATAATGCAAATGAGCGGCATAAAATAATACATTAACTTTAGCAGCAGTTTTAAGAGCCATTTCTGAGTTTTTTAATCATTGATAGCTATGCCCAGCAAACCCAGATTTCAAAGACAATCTAAGATATTACATTAAACTGAAGAAATGCTTATACAATCTCATACTACATAGGAAAAGCAAGAATCACCCAGACCTGTGTTGAATGAATGGCAACACACAGAAATAGAGGAGGAATTCGTTTAGAACTGCTCAGAACTATTTGCAGCGACTGATATCTTCAAGAGATACTCAATACTTTTGATGGATGATATTCCCAGCATAGTTATCTCTTCATGTCACCTCCCAGGAGGTCTATCAACAGCCCCGACTCAGATTGGAAGCCAAGAATGAAGCGCCTTTCTCTTTCACAACACGTCTTCACTCACAAATCGTGTGTTTCCATTTTTCTGCCCTTTTACTGTTAGAAACGACCCAGCTGTGATGTTTAATGTCTGCAATAAGTGCGCCTAGGGTTTCTTCATGAAGAAACGCCTCCCATGAGTAAAAACGAGCTCCAAAACTCGCCTCCAAGATGAAACAAAACCTCTGAAATCAAAACCCACGAAAAATATGTTTACAGCTTGCTATTCTTGCCAAGACCTTCGATTTCATAGCTAGGAGTGATCTCTCACACTCGAAACCATGGTTGGAGAGTTCGACCAGTTTCATTCCCGTGAAAATTATGCATTCCCAAAAAGTGAGTTCAAAAATGTGCGCTTCTTTCTTTTGTATCTTTCCATTCAATAATAAAGTGACATTTTATAAAATAATGTCTTTGCTCTTTTTTTAATATTTCTATAGTCACTTTATGATTTCTCATATCAAAATAAAATGACTTTCTATATAGTCCACTTTTGAAATAATGCCTTTAGTCATTTTTATAACACCAAATAAGTGACTTTATAACGTTTCACTTGATTTAATTAAATTAATCGATTAAAGTCATCCTTTAGAACTTAAATTAATTTTTGGGACAACTTAATCAATTAAATTAACTTAAGTCACTTAACCATAATTTTGGGGACATTACAGTCCTCCCTTCCCGAAGATTGTTTGTCCTCAAGTAATCCACAACAGCAGACCAGCCCCACTGCCATAGCATCTGATATCTGAGTGACAACCCATCTATGCCTGTCCACCAACCACCTGGATCCCAGTTGATCCTGGAAAGAACTCTACCCAACAACCTATGTATATAGCTGTAGCTCCTAACATGGTCAAGCCCTATCATTCTGTGAAGCCAACTATCTAGCAAGTAAGCTCTTGGATCCAAAATCTGAAATTCACCTCTATATAAATTGTGCAAAGGGATCTCCATCTGCTGATCGGTGAACTCTGCCATCCTCGAATTGCGGTAATGAACCTCATGCAAACACACAATCCATAAACAAACTGGAAGTGCATCAATCTCAACACCAACTGACTTCCGCTACACCACTCTGATAACCCCAAGAGTCCGATCGAACCGAGTTTCAAACTCCTATTGCTAGAAACATCCAACTGGAGAAATCAAAGTGAGAGTCCTATCAAACTTGGACTCATCATCTAAATTCTGAAGCATGCCATACCAGAGTGAATCCGCATGTCCCTTATTCAACCCATGTCTCTGTGTCATCAATGTCATCATCAAATTTGGTGCATGTGGTCTAAAGGAAGACTAGTGAGCACACCTCATAATACCATCGTAGTGAAACCCCCCTGCTTGTGCTAATGGAATACTAGAGTAGTCATGCGTACTCCCTCCTACACCGCCACCATCAGAAGATGACTCACAACTCAAAACAGGATGACTTGGTCTTGCAGCGACATCATCATTACCCTTTGCAGCCTTGACCACGAGATTTCTATCTACTGCGTAGAAAGGAGTTTCCTAATTTTCTTTCAAGAGTGAGAAGAGTACCATCAAGAATGCCATAGTCCTCACAAACTGCAGTCCTACAAATCTCTTGAAAAGAAGATGGAACAACGCTAAGATCCGGTGCGCAAGACGCAGAGGGAATCATCTTCTCTCGATAAGGTTGTCTAATGACACTCTCTATAGTACCAATCCAATGCCTTGTGCCCAAATCTTTGATGACGTTTGATCCTGTATTAAAACTTGATGTGTTTATGTCATCAACAATCCATTCCACACTAAGTGGTCTCCTGTAGATGTGGAAGATTCCCAACGTTGGTGCATAGAAGCACATGCCAACCCTCGACAAGTTGCTGGTAAATAACAGAACAACACCATGCAACTTGTGAATCATGTCTATGATAGAACAAAGAGTATCACTACTGTCAAAGGATAATACGAACTCGTCATCAATCTGTCCACCAACACCCAAGTAGCAATCCCAGCTTCTTCTATCCATCCCAACTGCTACCGCCCTCAAGAACCAAACTGACACCTTTACGATCGGCAGTATGAAACAAACATCTATCACCAAGGTGAGAATTCTAACCCAATGAACTAGGGCTGAAAACTCCTTGTTAAGGTAAGTAGAACAGTCCTCTATCCTTGTGATGTAACTCAAAACCCAATGGTACAAACATGAAGTACTATTGTCTTCTACATGCTCCATGATGTTTGGAAAGCGAACAAGGGTGTCAACTCTGAAAATTTGTTCGCCAAACCAATTTTGAATCAACCTCTCACCCCTGGTAACTGTCCCTGGACTCCAAGTCCTATGATCACCATCAATCATACTCACCCAATTCCTCTTGACTGATACAATAACTGATGATAGTTTTGACAAATCTGAGAATTAAGTCTATAACCATCTCGGAATTGCCATGGCTGCCATAATTGGGTGATCCCTTATCAACACTCAACCTCCAAGTGTTAGGGTGACAATCCAATGCACACAAATCCATGCAACCAGCTGTACCCTTCCACACCAAGTTTGATAAATCTGTATACAACAATATAGAACAACCACAATTCATCCAAGAGTAATATAAGACCCCTTGTACCAAATCTGAAAATCCTCTTAGTTGCTGCAAGTTGATGAAGTTATACCAACTTAGCAATTTAGGCATATGATACTCACAAACATTGAATACAAAGGAATGATGAACAGCAGGTTTAAGATTAAGAACCCTCAAGGTTTTGATTGATAGTCCTCTCAAGGAAGTGTCATTCAAGATGACCCAAGATAGTATCCTCATAAAGCACGAATTATCAAATCCTTTTTGAAAAGTCAATCTTTTTGTGTACCTTGGATCCATCCACACTAACACATTCTTGTCTATGATATCATGAGGGTCAACATGAATAACCTCCTTAACACAATCACCCACTTGAGACTTATCTATCTCCTTGTGAATATCAAACCCATGCATAGACAATAGATTGCCGTTAACACTCCTAAAATTCACATATCCTTCATCATTTTCAGTGATATCTTCATAAGTTTCATGCATTCTTACTTCCCATCCCGAATGCTCATCATTACTTGTTGATCCCTGAACTGTAGCCTGCTGAAGGCTGCCTTCAACACTTGTTATATCTGTTATCCCGTGGCTGCAACATGTACCTGTGTGTGGAGATTGATCCTCAAAATCCAAGAATTCAAATTTTTGATATGGGTTCCAAACTCTACCTTCATCCCGAACCTCTCCAATAGGCAAAGTGTTGAAGACATTATGCATTATTCCATTACTGATGCATTCTTCTACAAGTATCCAAGGGTAGCTTGGCTCCAAATTGCAATCCATGTGAAACTCATTAAGTTCCTCAGCCTCTTTTTCCTTATCTTCAACCAACTTGATAACATGATCCCTATCCGCAAATACTTGTGAGTAATTTGACTTCATTATTCTCAAGGTTTCTTTGATTACTTGTAAATCTGCAAGAGAAGATCCCCTTTCAATGCCTTTTTGTCTCTTTTCAATCTGTACCTTCCAAAAGAAATCTTCAACGAATTTGTGTGAGTTGTCAAAATGAATTAGAGCTGCCACAACCTTATCTTCCGTGACTATCAATTGATTCTTCCAATCATATGACTCCTTAAGCCTTTGATAAAGATTAGCCTCACACCATAAACTTTCAGACCTGTCTTCAAGAACGTGACTCTTAAATTTAGTCACCTCAATGACATTTCCCTTGCATGTTCTAGGTTTTGTGGTAAGGACAGCGTTGTGTTCGAAAGAGAGATCATCATACGCTTTCTCTCCACCACATTTTTGTGATGAAATGCCTAGATCCCATGAACTTATGAGCTGATGGTTCGGATATGCACAAGTAAACTCATTGTGTTTCCAATGAATTGCTGTTTTAAAATCAAACTGATATACATTGAACCTTGGGAATTTCTTCCCAACATCTAAACTATCCTCATAGGCGTGATGTAAACAGTCTTCACTATATGCTGATTTGAGAACTTCAACATACTCAACTTCTCTCTGCTCTTTTTTTGAAAAGGCATTAGCAACCCCAATCAATTTATCATTTGCATACCTTCCCTTTGGAACATTCTTTTCATGATTTGAGAGGTCACAAGGATGGTCCATGTGAAGTGCCTTTCCGGAAAGTGTGGAGATTTTATGTTTGTTTGATTTGAAGGGAGTTCGTTTTGATGTTTCTTTAATTCTATGTAATTGTTGTTTTGCTTGAGTAGCCATCAACTTCGCTTCCTTTGCCCTCATTAACCATTCATCACACATTTCCTGGTTCCCCACTACAACTGGTGTGCTTGTCGGTAATGTAATTAAGTCCTTTCCTTCCTCATGAATACTAGGCTCAAGCATAGATATTGCATTGTTGTTAGTAGACAACCCAAGACCAGAAATTTCTTCCTTTTTCACTTTTCTGACATAATTATATAGTTTTGTCTTACTTGGATTTCCTTCCTCAAGTATTTCCAAAAACTCATCAAAGGGAACTCGATTTTTGAAATCATTTGGTAATCCCTGGTACTCAGCAACAATTTTATTGGCTTCTATTTTCATTACCACCTGCTCATCCTCTTCCTTTTGAAGGAGTTTTTGAAGGGTGCTTATCATCACATTTTGATTTTCTCTAAGAGTGACAAATCTGTCCATCTGAATCATCGTTAGATAGCTGAAATTTTTTTAGTCACAAACCCAAACAGGCTGGCAGGACGCTAGCTCTGATACCACTGTGAAATCCCTTAACGAATCTGCCCTTAAAAATGTTGATTTGACTCTCCGGAATTTTTGTCAAATACTTTGCAAACCAATATGTTCTTGCTGCTGATTGTTCGTTTTGTGCTTTTGATTGAATGTGATGATTGCATAAACTGTACTAACTTCAAAGAAAGTATGCAGTGACTGAAATTAAATGGAAATGCAATGCAGGAGACTTTTTGGACCTTTTCCGATATGATAGATGACTGAAGATAAATGCAAATGACAGCTACAGCAGTATGGTAATTAATGCAAACAGTTGGCATATAAACTTAAAGTCTCAAGTGACTGGTAATGGAGTGCAAGACTAAGCTACAGCTAACAGACATTTTACTAAACATTTATCATACTAAATATTCATACAATTGGGGGGCTACAGCACTTTATCATTTCGTCAAACAAGTCAAATGCAACCCAAACTTCTTCAATACTGTATTGCCAATAAGTTTATTCAATCTGATTACAACACTTAAAGAAGTGACTGACTTCTTGCTACCAATATGGCCATACATCTCTAAATTCATTTTCATTTGTAAGATGACTTACCACGCTTATACAGCTACCCCCGAAGTTTTCAGACTATCCTCGAGTATTGAAGGAGCTTCCACATGAACACTCACAGCAAGAAGGGGCTTATTCTAGACCAAAGACCCAAAAGATAATGCAAATGAGTGGCAGAAAATAATACATTCACTTTAGCAGCAGTTTTAAGAGCCATTTCTGAGTTTTTTAATCATTGATAGCTATGCCCAGCAAACCCAGATTTCAAAGACAATCTAAGATATTACATTAAACTGAAGAAATGCTTATACAATCTCATACTACATAGGAAAACAAAGAATCACCTAGACCTGTGTTGAATGAATGGCAACACATAGAAATAGAGGAGGAATTCATTTAGAACTGCTCAAAACTATTTGCAGTGACTGATATCTTCAAGAAATACTCAATACTCTTGATGGATGATATTTCTAGCATAGTTATCTCTTCACGTCACCTCCCAGGAGGACTATCAACAGCCCCAACTCAGATTGGAAGCCAAGAATGAAGCGTTTCTTCTTTTCAATAACACGCCTTCACTCAAATTGTGTGTTTCCATTTCTTCGCCTTTACTGCTAGAAACCACCCAGTCGTGATGTTTTAATGTCCGCGAATAGTATTTCTAGGTTTCTTCATGAAGAACGCCCCATGAGTAAAACGAGCTCCAAAATTATCTAAGATGAAACAAAACTCAAACCGCAAACCCAATAAAAAATATGTTTACAAATTACATTATTCTCAAGCAGACCTTCACTTCATAGTTAGGAGGATCTCTCACACTAAACCATGGTTGAGAGTTCGAATTGCCTTTTCATTCCCATGAAGAATATGCATTTAAAAAAAGTGAGTTCAAAAATGTGCGCTTCTTTCTTTTGTATCTTTCCATTCAATAATAAAGTGACATTTTATAAAATAATGTCTTTGCTCTTTTTTTTATTTATTTCCATAGTCATTTTATGATTTCTCATATCAAAATAAAATGACTTTCTATATAGTCCACTTTTGAAATAATGCCTTTAGTCATTTTTATAACACCAAATAAGTGACTTTATAACATTTCACTTGATTTAATTTAATTAATCGATTAAAGTCATCCTTTAGAACTTAAATTAATTTTTGGGACAACTTAATCAATTAAATTAATTTAAGTCACTTAACCATAATTTTTGGGACATTACAAATAATCGTTATGAGGAAGACATCAATGCGAATAAATTAAATCACTCTAAGCATGATTAATGGATTAATGCAGATATATCAGTTTTTCCGTTGGGACAATTCATTAGACAAGATAGATAAACATAACAGATCAATATATATTCAAATATGTGATACACCTCATATGAATATTATGATCTCAGATCTCTTTCGCTGATTTCCTTCTCTTTGCTTCCTTTGTTTTCTTCCTCGATCCTAATATATACTCCTAAATAAATCTCCTCTCTATGATTCTCTCTTCTTCTCCTTGTTTTATATCTTTCTAGCAATCCCTCTTCATTTCTTAACCTACTCCATATATCTCTATTCCTCCCTTCTATTCATAATCATCTTATATCCTTTATTTCCCATGAAGTGATGTATCTCTAAGAGACACACTACCTTTATAAAATCATGACTATTTATTTAGCAAACCCCTTTATATCAATTGCTGCCTAAACTAATCCATGTCCTTTTATACACTGGACGCTGCCTCTTTATGCACAACTATATTTGCTGCTCTTCCCTATGTATATCCCTCTGTTCTTGTATTCCTTCCTTTTATACCACTCAAGGCCCTTTGAAAGGATGCATCTTTTCGTTACAAATGCAACCCTCCATACCTTACAAATCGTACCTCTTACCATATACAAAACACTTCATTAAGTGCTGCCAAATGAGGCTTAAAGCAGATCGCACATCTTTACTAATGAAACATATTTAAATAAGACTTTTGCTTTATTTATGAAATGTTGGCACTTCTTTGTCTTATTCATAGCTCTTGTAACTTTGTCTTATTCACTAGTCATCATCCGCCTTTTATCCAATTTCTGCCCTTAAATCTAATTTGCTGCTTGTAATATAGTGATTGCCCCTTCTCATCATCGTGGTTGTTTGCAAATATCATCGCTGCTGTTCTTAGTGGTAATTAATATGTTCATTATTGATTTAATATGCCTTCTTATTAAGTACTGATATCTTTAGATATTTGGATAATATTAGTTTCTTGTGAGCATTTATTTTTATTATTGTGATATTTACAATTAATAATATTAACTGTTCCATTTATTATGATAATTATATTATAATTATATTTTGTGAATATTAATTGTTCTATTATGATAATTGTATTATAATATTATCTACGATAATTATAATTATAATAATATTTAAATTGCTAATATTTATTTTGTTAATATTTGTAAATACGTAATTCATCACTTATTTTATTTATTTGCATCTCATCACTTAGTTATCTTAATGTTCTATTTCGGGGA
>VDFB02378105.1:0-65576 GCA_007258455.2 Sequoia sempervirens
TGGTTTGGCACATTTTTGTCGAAGGAGGGTTTGCACCTTTAATGGAATGCTTGGTTGGTCATGATCTGAGGATTTTGGTGCAATTCGTGAGCTCCTAGAAGGATGGAAGGGTTACAATGGGTGGAATTTCCTTCAAGGTCAATGATGAGGTGATTGCTTAGGCAACGAGGCTCTCTTGTACTAGGAAGAAGTATCCTAAGCACACCAAGGATCAAGATAGTTAGATCCTCAATGCCTTCTTTAAAGGAAATGAAAAACCTGTATGCTCCTAGTTTGGCTTTGAAAGAGAAGCTCTCCTGCGGTCGTGGGACCAAGTTTGTCTCGCTCTCATGAAATATGCCACTTTAGAGGGTAGATATAAAACTTTCTATTATTATCATTTTCCTCTTTTAAATCACCTCCCCCTTAAAATGCTATTGAGCTTCCCGTTTTTCTTACTCACTGATTTGGAAAGCTCTGTTGAGAAATGCTTAGACTCTGCTACCCAAAACCCTGAGGATTCTCCTCCCCTATCGCTCCACCAATGCCTCATCTTGAGGCTTTATCATTTTCACCTCGCTCTTGTTAGAATCTAAAAAGATGAATAACCTAGAAAAGTAGTACAAATAAATAGATATGAAACTATGAAAGCAAATGACACAAGATCAAAATAGCAACACAAATTTAGTCTCCACAAGAGTAATGCAAATGCTCTAGAAGAAAAATAGCATTATGAGGATGCAAAAGCAAAGACATATTCAACTTGAGAATTACAAAGGAAATGCCTTGGTTATATAGGCCAAGGGGAGAGATAGATGCAACCAGATTATGACAAGTGTTGGCATCCTATGAGGTGTGACAACTCATGTCATTAAAGGCTCAACCACCTTATCCCATTGTAAAGTTAAGCTAGTGTGAAGAGGACTTTAGTGGAGAATTAGTTAAGAATGAACTAGTTAGATAAAGTGCCCCTTTCACACTAACAAGGTGAGTATAAATACTCACATAATATAACCTAAGCAAGCTTAATTAAAGTGTAGGAAAAACCTAGGAATATAGGAAAATAACCCAACTAGGAATAAAAACCTACACTAACACCCCCCCCTTAAGCATAGCTTAGGAGGATGTAAAAGAAGATGGGTCTTGACAAATGAGGCCATGTTAGGTACCCATGTACAAATGCAATGCAGAAAAATCTCTCACAACTGGAGAAAAGGAGAAAACCCAGTGGGACAAAACTCCTCCCCAAAAGAGAGATGAAAAGAAGAAAAGGACTAAGTAGCCCCCCAATGGATGACAACAACCCACCCCAAGAAAAGCTCGCAAATGAAGAAACTTTCTCTTAGTGAAGGGTTTGGTGAAGATGTCTACAGTCTAATATGATGTCAGACAGTACTTGAGATCAATGATCTCACTATGAATCAGCTCCCGAGTGTAGTGCATGTGGATCTCGATGTGCTTGGTTCGTTGATGATGGACCAAATTGTGAGAGATCAAAATCACACTCTAGTTGTCACAATAGATGATTGTGGGCTTCTGAAAGGGAATTCCAAACTTAGTGAGAATGTTCTAAAGCTAGATGGCCTCAATAGCAACATTAACTTCTCCTCGATACTCAGCCTCTATAGATGAAAGAGCAATAACAGACTTCTTCTTGCTCAACCAATAAACTGGACTAGAACCAAGGGAGAAGCAATACCCTGAAGTAGACTTGCGATCCTGAGAATCGCCTGTCCAATCTGAATCTATGTGTCCCACCAATGAAAAATCCACACTCGTTGCATAATGAATCCCATAATTATGAGTACCCTTGATGTAGTGAAGAATCCGCTTAGCTACTTTCTAGTGCAGTTCATGTGGCTCCTGCATGAATCGAGAGACCATGCCTACTGCATATGAAATGTCAAGCCTCATATGATTCAAATAGATGA
This sequence comes from Sequoia sempervirens, assembly GCA_007258455.2. Taxonomy (NCBI): domain Eukaryota; kingdom Viridiplantae; phylum Streptophyta; class Pinopsida; order Cupressales; family Cupressaceae; genus Sequoia; species Sequoia sempervirens. Next base: position 1,911 of record VDFB02378105.1, read on the forward strand.
TACTACCAACAAGTTGTAAATACAAAGTGCCATAAACCAAGGGTGAAGAACACTTATCCTAGAGTTTGACCCCTGACAAAAATGGAGTCGGAGTAGGCTTACAATTAGCCATGTTAAACCTTTGGAGCATGTCAAGTGCATACTTAGACTATGCAAGAGTGATACCTAAGGAAGACTAAGTGATCTCAATCCCCAAGAAGTAGTGCAACAAACCCAAGTTCGACATCAAAAATTGATCATGAAGGGCAGTTTTTACTGCTCGAATGGTGGATGAGTGACTCCCTATGATCAACAAGTCATCGACATAGAGAACCAAGAAGGTGTGAGTATCATCCTGCTGTAATATGTAGACATTAGGATCAGAATGGAATTGAGTGAACCCCACTATTAGAAGGAAGGAGTCCATCTTGGCATAACAAGCCCGAGGGGCCTATTTGAGGCCATAGATAGACTTTTGAAGAGGACACACAAGTGAAGAATCTTGAATGAACCCATGTGGTTGATCCATGTATATCTCCTCCTAAAGATCACTATGAAGAAAAGCACTCTTCACGTCCATTTGATGAACATCCCATCTATGTGTTGTAGCTATGGCAAGAACAAGTCAGATGGAATTCATTTTGGTGACTGGTGCAAAAGTCTCAAAGTAGTTAATCCGTAGAACTTGGGAGAATCCTTTGGAAACCAAGCGATCCTTATGCTTGTCAGCTGACCCATATGCTACATACTTTTTTTGAAAGACCCACTTGCATCGAACAAGTTTTCTTCCCTTAGGAAGTGGGACAAGATCCCAGGTGTGGTTCCTCTCTAAGGAATTGAACTCTTCCTGCATGGTTGCATCCCACTCAGGGACACCAAAAGCTTCCTAAAAATTATGTGGATCAGAAGTTGAAGCAAGGAAGGCATGTGGAGCATCCTAAAACTATGCTCTTTTTCTCTTGTGATCTGATGGATCCCCTACCCAATCACTTGTTGACTGCAAAGTCTGACGAGCCCAAAGAGGCCCTATGGCTTGAGAAGGAGGAGAATCTAGAGGAGAATCATCATCCTATGAAGATGAACTATGTGCATCCTCTGAAGATGAACTGTGTACATCCTCTGAAGATGAACTGTGTGCATCCTCTGAAGATGAACTGTGTGCATCCTCATGATCACTATCATCATCTGAAGTGGAGGAAGAAGAATCCCCATCACTATCTGAAGTATTATGAACCTCTAAAGAACTATCATCATGATACAAGGACTCTAAGATGATGGTGGTAGGAGAAGTGTCAAGAGAAGAACTAGAAGTACTCTCCTCAAATTGAACACTCCTCTTAATGAACAACTCATGTGTGGTAGGATGAAGAAGCCTCTAGCCTTTTACATCATCTGGGTAACCAACAAATATGGAAGGCTTTCTCTATGGATCCATAGCCTTACATTTCTCTACTGGAATGTGAGCCCATGCTTTAGAGCCAACACTTGAAAGTTCTTAACTGACAGTTTTTGACCAGTATAAGCTTGAAAAGGATTTACCCCCTTCAAAACTTTATGGGGAATGTGGTTCTAGATATAACACACACAGTTAATGGCTTCTTCCTAGAAAGGTGGTTTCAAGGACTTGGAGTGAATCATACAATTAGCCATCTCTTTCAAGGACTGATTCTTTCATTCTACGACTCCATTCTATTGAGGACTATAGGGGACTATATGTTGAAAATCAATGCCCTCTGAAGCGCAATACTGCACAAATATATGGGTGACATATTCCCCCCCATTATCTGTATGCAGAACTTTGATAGATTTTTCAATTTGTTTCTCTACAAAATCCTTATACTCCAAGAATGAATCGAAGACATAAGACTTTTGCTTGAGAAAGTACACAATGGTGTACTTCGAGAAATCATCAATGAATGTCAAACATATCGAGCTTGGGGGGGCGTTCTTTCTTTGAGTTAAAAAGTGGTTTGTCTTGTGTATGTTCTCTTCTTTAAAACATCTCTTTTTTACATTTCTTCATCATGGATCAAACAACAATACCCATATTAACTCCTTATAACTAGTTTGAGTGGAAATCATGTATGACAATCTACTTAAGGAAAGTTGGATTACATAGGATAACAATGGGACTTGAAATTGAACCTGCTAAAGATGAATATAAGCCTAAGGGGTTTAAAAAATGTGGTGAGGCCTATGGAACATTGTGTTTGTCTATTTCTCTTGATTTACTATTCCACATTGAGTCTTTGAATTCACCAAATGAAATCTGGAAAAAGCTAGAAACACTATTTGGCACACAAGATTCAATGAGGGGTCATATGTTGGAAAATGAGCTAATTAGTTTAAGTCTAGGAAATTTCAACACAATTCAAGACTTTTTAACCAAACTGAAATCACTAAGGCTATAGTTAAAACAATGTGGTATTGATAAGAAAGATGAACAATTGGTTCTTAGTATTCTCTCTAAACTAAGTTCAGAATATTTTTTCTTTGTTTTGACCTTCTATGCTACTAAGGGTGCACTTGGGACATAGTTCACTATGCCATCTTTGGATGATTTTAATATCTCTCTCACATGGGGACAAGATAAGCTAATCCAGATGGGCACTCTTAAATCCTCTAAGTCACATGCCCTGGCTATCAACAAAGGTACAAAACAACAAAAAGGACAAAGTAGTAACAATAAAGATAAGAAACAAAAGAATAGCAAGGAGAAAAAGGATCAGATTCTAGTTGCTTCAAAAGCAACCAACGAGACCCAATATTCTAAGGGCGAAAAAGCCTAAGAAAGAGAAGGTCAAATGTGCCTATTGTAAGAAACTCAGTCATGATGAGCATAAGTGTTTGAAGAAACAAATGGATCATTTGACACAAATTCTTTAGAAGAATAATCTCAGTGTTCCTAATTCCATCAAACAGAGTTCAGAGGAGGGTGCTCACATGGCGAAAGACAACAACAAGGGGAAAGGACCTTGTAGTTGTTCCTTTTCCACCATCCACATGGGTTCTTGATTCAGGTGCTTCACACCACATGACTTCAACTAAAGATGAAATTGAATCTATGGTGCCATGTTCTATTCCTTCCATTTTGATGGGTGATGACACTCCACTTGAGGTATGTGGGAGAGGGTCTGTTGATATGGGGGATGACACATTTCAGGATGTTCTTTATGTGCCCTCATTATCAACTAATCTCCTATCTATCTATCAAATCACTCACACAGGTACAGGTAACAGAGTTGAGTTTACTCTTGATTCAGTGGTGATTCGTGAGATACAAAATGATTCTACAGTTGTAGTTGGGAGAGAATTTCATCAATCTCAACTTTATTTGTTCTCTCACTTTTTTCTTGATCCCCTCTCGACTATTCTACTCACTCATTCAGATGATGTGAGTAATTTATGGCATCAACGGTTTGGACACTTGAACTATTGTTATTTGCAGCAACTCAGCAAACAAGATATGGTTACAGGATTGCCTAAAGTTCACTTTTCTAAAGGTATTTGTCATGGTTGCATTCTTGGAAAACATCCTCAAGAGAAGTTTGACAAAGGAAAATATTGGAGAGCCTCACATATTTTGGAGTTGGTACATAGTGATTTGGCAGGGCCATTTCCACAACCATCTTTCAGTAAAGCTCTGATACCATGTTAGAATCTAAAAAGATGAATAACCCAGAAAATTAGTGCAAATAAATAGATATGAAACTGTGAAAGAAAATGACACAAGATCAAAATAGCAACACAGAGTTAGTCTCCACAAGAGTAATGCAAATGCTCCAAAAGAAAAATAGCATTATGAGGATGCAAAAGCAAAGACATATTCAACTTGAGAATTAAAAAGGAAATGTCTTGGTTATATAGGTCATCTTATCTCAATCATTTCCTTTGTAGTTCCTAAATCCTCTAACATTGGACTATCTTAACTAATTCAGGATTAGCATTGGTTATATAGGCCTTTTTAGCTCAATCATTTCCTTTGTACACGTTGAATTGTTAAGAGAAGAGTGTACAGGATTCTTATCATTCAGTATGATAATTATCTCCATAAGGTATAAGAATACCATATTATCCTTATGGAGAATTAGCCCAATATGAATATGGAGAATTAGCTATCATGAATATGGTGTACCTAGAGAAATCATCAATAAGGTGTACTTCAAAGGGAATTGATTTGAAGAATGAAATCAATTCTCTAGATAAAGGTATAATTGTTGGAAAAACAAGGATAGACAATTGAGAGGGGGGGTGAATCAGTTGTCACAAAATATTTAAACTTTTCAAACTTAACTTAACTTGATCTTAGATCTGATGAATGAACAATAAACCACAAACAATCAACACATCAGAAGCACAGAGAACACCAAGATTTTTTATGTGGAAACCTTGTTAGGGGAAAAACCACGATGGATGTTAGTCCACAATATTATACCCTGTTAAAAGTATAAAGAAGAATAATGGGAATGCACATGCATTTAGGCACAGTTCCTAGAGCTCACTGCTCAATTACAAGAGGGGTCACTACCTAAAGAAGACACACTATCTTACAACAATTTAGATTAGATCCGCGGGGTATGAATTGAGAAAATAGCTTCTACAAAAGCCTAATTACAGTTCTGGTTAAGCACAAAAACACTCCTTCACACTTCGCTCAAGCTTCTTCACACTCTACTTTGCAATCGAATGATTTGATCACTATTCACACATTTGCTCTTCTTTGGAACTTCTTCACTTCTATACACACTTCACTTTTCTCAAACAACCACTCTTATATATCTGCAACATGGAATTACATCAACAACTTCGTCAGCCAAAATAAAGCATAAAATATAAAACATATACACAATATTGGCCCAAATTTACAAGTAAATTTTCAATGTGAATCAAACACCGTTGGCCACAACATAATGAAGACCTAAAAAAATATCCTTGAGTGTGCCAAACATTCAAATTTTAGTCTCCAGGATCCACAACACGTCACAACCACCATGTCAGCCAAGAACATAAAAACCCAAACACACAAGAGAAAAAATCACCGATCATGAGCACATCGATCAACACGGACATGAAAGAAAGATAGAGAATGATCTAGAAGCATCCACAAGCATCAAGAATCATCAGAGAAGCATCCACAACAACTGAATTTACTAGAATCACATCAACTTCAATCAGGAACACTAACCGAAACCACAGAAAAACTGTCAGAACAACTGTTCACAACACGATTTAATCTTCACGAGGACCTCTAAAACTTCCAATGGATAAACTAGATACACTCAACAATAAACCATTTAGTCCAAAATGACTAATCATCAATGTACAGAACAAGACACCTTCATGACTTTCACTATTCCACTATCAACCTGCAACTCTTTTTTTAACAATTTTCTCAATATCCTCAACATATACAACCTTCAATACATCAATGATAATAGTGTTGACATCAATGATAACCGCATATCAACAACACAACCACATCATCCAAAAATCTCCCCCTTTGGCATTGATGACAACACATGATGTGAAAAACATCATCAACGTAGTTAGCTTCTGACACTTACTCCCCCTTAGATTTTGACTCATAATCTTTCTCCTCCACAAGGCTCTTCTCCCCAGATAATCACCAGTTTTTCACATGACTCTTCTCCCCCTTTGACATCAATGGCAAAGATAAGCATTATCTTTCCACATACAAGCTCTGAACCACATATTTGCACATCTGGCTACTCCCCCTGAGTAGCAGCCATAGAAACATCAATCCGAATCAAAATATATCTATGAAGCACACAGATTGATGCAAATAAATGAATCTCTAGTTCTTATAAGGAGGGGTAATCACCCCTAGCATCCCTCTGCGATACTCAAAAGTAAAATTTTGCAACTTCAATACATCAATGCTAATAGAGTTGACATCATTGACAACCACATATCGGCAATAGAACCACAACATCCAACAATCTCCCCCTTTGGCATTGATGGAAACACATGATGTGAAAAACACCATCAATGCAACTAACTTCTGAAACTTACTCCCCCTTAGATTTTGACTCATAATATTTCTTCTCCACAAGGATCTTCTCCCTATATAATCACCAGTTTTTCACATGACTCTTCTCCCCCTTTGACATCAATGGCAAAGATAAGCATTATCTTTCCACATACAAGCTCTGAACCACATATCTGTACATCTGACTACTCCCCCTGAGTAGCAGCCACGGAAACATCAATCCGGATTAGAATATATCTATGAAGCACACGGATTGATGCAAGTAAATGCATCTCTAGTTCTTATCAAGAGGGGTAATCACTCCTAGCATCCCTCTGAGATAATCAAAAGTATCCTTTGGCAACTTCAATACATCAATGCTAATAGTGTTGACATCAATGACAACCACATATCAGCAACACAACCACAACATCCAACAATCTCCCCCTTTGGCATTGATGGCAACACATGATGTGAAAAACACCATCAACACAACTAGCTTCTGACACTTAGTCCCCCTTAGATTCTGACTCATAATCTTTCTCCTCCACAAGGCTCTTCTCCCTAGATAATCACCAATTTTTCACATGACTCTTCTCCCCCTTTGACATTAATGGAAAAGATAAGTATCCGCAACAATTGAATTTACTAGGCTACAGAATGATGATTCTCCTAAGGAAAATCAAACAAGATACAGGTCAAATGAATCTATGTCGAGGATATTGAGAAAATTGTTAAAGAAAGAGTTGCAGGTTGACAGTGGAACAGATTCATAGCATTGATACTTTTCAAACTTAACTTCTGGTGGATAAACTAGATACACTCAGCAATAAACCCTTTAGTCCACAATGACTTATCTTCAACGTACAGAGCAAGAAACCTTCATGACCATGAGCAATTTAATTGTTAAAGAATCAAAGAAAGCTTTGATTCAGTGTTCTGCAAAAATTACACTGTGGGAATGCACTTGCATTCAAGCTCACTGCCTAGAGCTCAATGCTAAAAATAGAAAGGCACACTTCCTTACAAAGATTTGGATTAGATCCAAAAGAATGAAATGAGAGAGTAGCATCTACTAATGCTTGATTACAGTTCCGGTTAGGCTTTGTAGTCGATCTTCTATCCTTCTGACTGATTCCACACTTTTGCTCTACTCTACTTTAACTCGCATCACAAAATGTTTAATGCACAAGTGAAGCTATGCATAATCGCTCAATCACCCTTCTGATAATCACAACCCACATCGACACATCTTCCACATACACCAAAATTATGTAATTGATCATTTATATATATCTGCGACTAGGAATTTTATCGCAATAAGTCTTCAATAAGACTTAAAAATATTTACAACTATCGGCTCAAATCGTGAAAAATATTCAATGCACATCCACAACGGTCGACCACAACTTGGCTCAGACCCAAAACAAAATGCCCGAACACAAAAACATTTGAGAAAACACTCCTCAAATATTTGACACGTTATATCATCTGGGTCGATCACCAAGCACTGATGAACAGAAAGATATCCAACCAGATCTCCAAACTTGCACACAACTTGATACAAGGCACTAAGATTTTCGGATAACACAGGACATACATTGATCAACCTCCCATGAAATCCACAACTCAGAATAACAATAGAGAATTTGCATTAGTGATATCAAGAAGGACTGACTCTTATTGGAAATAGTGCATGACCTTTTCAATGCAAGTGCATAACTAGGTATGACAGTTGAAGAAGTTGAGAATGTTGTTGTCAAGGATGGAAACCTCAAGCCCCTCTGCCAATGGTATGGAACTTTTGATGACTCAGGACAAAGAATTCTTGAGGAAGCAACAATAAAACACATGAATATTTTTAATAAAGTTCTTGTTGAAATTATGTCTGGTTTACCTAAGAGTTTGTATGAGGTTTTGTAGATGAGAAGAGTAAGTGTTGATTGAGAGCTGCGTTGATGGTGTTTTTCACATCATTTTTTTCCATTGATGTCAAAGGGGGAGAGTTGTATAATGAAAAATGTATATTCATCTTAGGGAGAGTTGTATTTCTGGGCTAAGATTGAAGATTCTTTTTGAATTTTTGAAGTGGCAGTGTAATTCGTGTTGGTACTGATCCGACACTTAGTCATTTTTCAATAAGTGTTGCCATCAATGCCAAAGGGGGAGATTGTTGGCAAGAAACACTGCAAATGTTTTATGGTGTTGTCATTGATGGCAACCCTAATTGGTGATTGGATCCACACATAATCATTTGCTCATACCGGTAGACAGATTGAAGTCAACCAAGGAAGAATAGAGCATCTGACAGTTTGTGTTCATCAATTCACATGCATATTTTTTGTTGTTATTTTGAGTTGTGGATCTCATGGGCGTTGATCAATGTATGTCCTGTGTTATCCAAAAATCTCAGTGCCTCGTATCAAGTTGTGTGCAAGTCTGGAGATCTGGTTGGATATCTTTTTGTTCATCAGTGTTTGGTGATCGACCCAGATGATATAACGTGTTGTGGATATTCGAGGAGTGTTTTCTTAAATGTTTTTGTATTTGAGCATTTTTTTTGGCACTGAGCCAAGTTGTGGCTGACCATTGTGGATGCACATTGAATATTGTTCATGATTTGAGCTGACAATTGTAAATATTTTTAAGTCTTATTGAAGTTGACTTATTGCGATAAAATTTGTAGTCGCAAATATATATAAATGATCAATTACATCATTTTGGTGTATGTGGAAGATGTGTCGATGTGTGTTGCAATTATCAAAAGGGTGATTGAGCGATTATGCATAGTTTCACTTGTGCATTAAACATTTTGTGATGCCAGTTAAAGAAGAGTAGAGCAAAAGTGTATAATCATTTAGAAGGATAGAAGATTGACTACTGAGCCTAACCGGAACTGTAATCAAGCATTAGTAGATGCTACTCTCTCAATTCATTCTTTTGGATCTAATCCAAATCTCTGTAAGGTAGTGTGCCTTTCTATTTTGAGCAGTGAGCCTGAATGCAAGTGCATTCCCACATTGTAATTTTCTTTTTGAGTATACTCAGATCATATTATGGATTGGCCATCCACCATGGTTTTTCCCCTAATAGGGTTTCCACGTAAAAATCCTTGTGTTATGGTGTTTTGGTGGTTTTCTTTATGTTCATGCATATTTCTTTTGGTTGAATGTTTTAAGTGGGTTAAAGACTAGAATAATAAATTTAATTTTTGTAGAACACTGATTCACCCCCCTCTCAATGTTGCTTGTTTCCAACAATTGGTAACAGAGCTTTCAAACATCAAGTTGAATCGTTAAAAGTTGAATCTAGGGCTATCCTTCTTGTATGATGCCATCTCGGATCACTTCAAGCTTTTAAACCTCTTCAGAGGAACCTGCTCTGATACCAATTGGTATCAGAGCAAGACACCTTCATGACCTTTATTGTTCCACTATCAACCTGCAACTCTTTCTTTAACAATTTTCTCAATATCCTCGACATATACAGCCTTCAATACATCAATGCTAATAGTGTTGACATCAATGACAACCACATATCAGCAACACAACCACAACATCCACAATCTTCAGAGAAGATTATCTTTGTTGATAACATAATCTTCATAGATATCTAGCAAATTTTGGATGCTAGAAAAACTATCAGAACACAACTATTCACAACATGAATAAATCTTCACGCGGACCTCTGAAACATCCAGTGGATAAACTAGATACACTCAACAATAAACCCTTTATTCTACAATGACTGATCTTCAACATATAGAGCAAGACACCTGCATGACCTTCACTGTTCCATTTTCAACTTGCAACTCTTTCTTTAACAATTTTCTCAATGTCCTTAACATATACGTATGCTCGAAAATATACATAACAAATGTAATCAAACATCATCGTGAAGGACATAAAACTAAGAGGGGGGGTGAATCAGTTGTCATAGAATATTTAAAATTTTCAAACTTAACTTGATCTTAGATCTAATGAATGAACAATAAACCACAAACAATCACCACATCAAAAACACAAACAACACCAAGATTTTTTATGTGGAAACCATGTTAGGGGAAAAACCACGGTGGATGTTAGTCCACAATATTATACCCTATTAAAAGTATAAAGAAGAATAATGGGAATGCACATGCATTCAAGCACACTGCCTAGAGCTCACTACTCAATTACAAGAGGGCTCACTGCCCAAAGAAGAAACACTATCTTGCAATAATTCATATTAGATCCGTAGGGTATGAACTGAGAAAATAGATTCTACAAAAGCCTGATTACAATTTTGGATAAGCACAAAAATTCTCCTTCACACTTCGCTCAAACTTCTTCACACTTTGCTCTGCAATCGAAATATTTGATCACTATTCGCACACTTTCCCTTCTCTGGCACTTCTTCACTTCTATGCACACTTCACTTTGCAAAAACAACTACTCTTATATATGCGCAACATGGAATTACATCAACAACTTCATCAGCCAAAATAAAGTATAAAATATAAAACATATACATAATGTCAGCCCAAATTTACAAGTAAATTTTCAATGTGAATCAAACACCGTCGACCACAACATAATGAAGACGTAAAACAATATCCTCAAGTGCACCAAACATTCAAATTTTAGTCTCCAAGGATCCACAACACGTCACAACCACCATGTCAGCCAAGAACATAAAAACCCGAACACGAGAAAAAATCACCTATCACGAGCACACCGATCAATGTGGATGTGCAACAAAGATAGAGAATGATCAAGAAGCATCCAAAAGCATCACGAATCATCAAAGAAGCATTTGCAGCAGCTGAATTTACTAGAATCACATCAACTTCAATCAGGAACACTAACTAAAGCCACAAAAAAACTGTCAGAACACAATTGTTCACAACACGATTAAATCTTCACGTGGACCTATAAAACTTTCGGTGACGTTGTGGTTGTGTTTTTGATATGTGGTTGTCATTGATGTCAACACTATTAGCATTGATGTATTGAAAGTTGTATATGTCGAGGATATTGAGAAAATTGTTAAAGAAAGAGTTGCAGCTTGACAGTGGAACAGTGAAGGTCATGAAGGTGTCTTGCTCTGTACATTGAAGATCAGTTGGTGTGGACTAAAGAGTTTATTTATGAGTGTATCTAGTCTATCCACCAGAATTTTTAGAGGTCCACATGAATATTTAATCATGTTGTGAACAGTTGTGTTTTGACAGTTTTTTTGTGGTTTTAGTTAGTGTTCCTAATTGAAGTTGATGGGATTCTAGTAAATTCAGTTGCTACAGATGCTTCTCTGATGATTTGTGATGCTTTTGGATGCTTCTAGATCATTCTCTATCTTTTTTGCACGTCTGCATTGATCTGTGTGCTCGTGGTCAGTGATTTTTTCTCTTGTGTGTTCGGGTTTTTATGTTATTGGCCAACATGGTGGTTGTGACGTATTGTGGATCCTTGGAGACTAAAATTTGAATTTTTAGTGTGCTCGAGGATATTGTTTTACGTCTTCATTATGTTGTGGCCGACGGTGTTTGATTCGCATTGAAAATTTACTTGTAAATTTGGGTCGGCATTGTGTATATGTTTTATATTTTATACTTTATTTTGGCCGACAAAGTTGTTGATGTAATTCCATGTTACGGATATATAAGAGTGGTTGTTTGAGCAAAGTGAAGTGTACGTAGAAGTGAAGAAGTTACAGAGAAGAGCAAGTGTGTGAATAATGATCAAATCTTTCGATTGCAGAGCAAAGTGTGAAGAAGTTTGAGCGAAGTGTGAAGGAGTGTTTATGTGCTTAACCAAAACTATAATCAAGCTTTTGTAGAAGCTATTTTCTCAGTTCATACCCTGTGGATCTAATTTGAATTGTTGTAAGATAGTGTGTCTTCTTTGGGCAAGGAGCCCTCTTGTATTTGAGCAATGAGCTCTAGGAAATGTGTCTGAATGCATGTTCATTCCCATTATTCTTCTTTATACTTTTAACAGGGTATACTATTGTGGACTAACATCCATCGTGGTTTTTCCCCTAATAGGGTTTGGGTGATCCCACAATAGTGGTTTACAATTTTTGGCCAAACTGGACACTGAAATTATTATTTTTAACTAAATCTTCACATTCGGGCACCTATAGCGACTAAACCGTGAGGAATTTGAAGATGATGCAAACTAGAGTCTCGTCATTTTGTCTGTAGATTCTAAAATATTTTTCAAAATTTTGGAATAAGATTGCACTTCTTTTTCCATCTCCCACAGCTATTTTTTTCAAAAAATAGCATTTTTAAAAGTGGCCTTAGTATCTTGCATAACTTTTTTTCCATGAAGGATAAAATTCTAATTCTTTCAATTTAGATTTGTAACTCGATATCTAGTGCTTCCACTTGGTTAGATAGTTTTAAATTCAATATTTTTTCTTTAATCAAGTTTCAAAGTCAAACCAATTACAATTCAGACATAGCGTGACCGTATAACGCGTAACTTTTTTGTATATATCAAAATTCAAGTTTTTTTTTTGGTTGGATCAAGGACTTCAATATCTGGTGCACTCATTTTTTTTTTTTATAATCTACTATTTTTCCACATGTGCATAACAGAGACCTTCATTTTCGGTGAAGAACATATGTTTAATAAAACAAAAAAAAAAAACATAATAAAATCAAAACATACAAAAATTATATTCGTTGGATAGCTTATTCTAAGGACTATCTGATTCCAAAAGGGTTTTTGAAGACTTCTCCATTTTCATTCTCAACCCGAGCTCTGAAGCGTAAAAAAATAGACTTTTTTTGTGTCTCAGGAGGCGAATGAGGGGCAAGGGGGGTTCAAGCGAACCCCTAGAGGTTCGATCGAACCAGGGTTCGGCTGAACCATGGTTCGAGCAAACCTCTTTAAGGGGGTTCACTCGAACCCCCTTTGCTATGCATTTATTTTATTTTTTGGTGGCCAAAATTTGAAGTTGTTCGCTCGAACACTGGTTCGAGCGAACCCCTAATGCGTTCGGTCGAACCAGTAGGTTCGTACGAACCCCCAAAATCACTTTTTTTTGCTTTGGAGTCATTTTTTGTGAGTTTTTCTTCCTCACTTGAATTGTAAACCACTATTATGGCTTCACCCCATGTAAAAAATCTTGGTGTTCTCTATGTTTTTGATGTGCTAATTGTTTGTGGTTTATTTTTCATTCATCAGATCTAAGATCAAGTTAAGTTTGAAAAGTTTAAATATTTTGTGACAACTAATTCAACCCCCTCTCAGTTGTTTGTGTTCCTAATTGAATTTGATACAATTCTAGTAAATTCAGTTGTTACGGATGCTTCTCTGATGATTTGTGATGCTTGTGGATGCTTCTAGATCATTCTCTATCCTTTTTACACGTCCACATTGATCAGTGTGCTCGTGATTGGTGTTTTTTTCTCTTGTGTTCGAGTTTTTATGTTCTTGGCTGACATGGTGGTTGTGACGTGTTATGGATCCTTGGAGACTAAAATTTCAATGTTTGGCGCACTCAAGGATATTGTTTTTGTAGACACCTAAAAATGACCTAGGCCTGCAAGCTTCATTTTTACCACTTTCGTCCTAGCATAATTAATACATTTAATTATGTCCTTGGTCCACATTTGACTACTGATTAAATAATTCATAATTATTTAATTAATTCATGTCTTTGTATTCTTCATGATTATTAAATAAATAAATTTTATTTATTTATTAAATACGTCATTAATTGTCTAAGTCTTCCTCTAATTTTTAAATTTGTTTAATTACCTTAATTCATTTATTTCTTCGATTATTAAATGAATTACATTTTTTATTTAATATGTCACTAATTGTCTTAATTAAATAAATTGATTAATTTATTTAATTAATTAGTCTTATCTGCTAAATTAAATAATTAAATTTAATTATTTAATTGCCAATTTAATATTCTTCTCATTTTAAATAAATTAAATTATTTAAAATGTCATCTCAATCTTAATTGTCACTCCATTTTGATAAATAATCTGAAAAAGATTATTTATTATCTCACAAAATCATTATTTTGAATTAATTTAATTCAAAATAGTAATTAATCTTCTAAAAATCAAGTAATCGGGCAGATTCTTGATTTTCCAAATCGAATCTTCAGTCCAAATCTTATCTTCTTGATTTTTCGAATCTCACAAATCAGGCAATCTTATCTTCTTGATTTTTTGAAAATCTTTATTTCTTTAATTAATTTCCTCATTTATTCTCCACCGTCGATCCAATTATCTGAGACATTTTCTTGACCGTCTGATTAATGAAGTTGCCCTAACCCTAATTAGGGATTCTCATATTTAATCTAGACCTCTCATTTAAGGTTCTCATCATCAATTAATCTCGTCCATCCACTCAAAATGACATTTTCTATAAAATGCCATTTTCCTCTCACTTTGCGATTACACACATACACGCTGACATTTTACATAGACGCAGGCACATATTATAGGCATTACACTTTCACTCTTGCATTCTTAGATTTATCATAGCATTTATTATTTTAGTTTGATCAAATCTTAGACATTGTCATAGTCATAGGCATTTAGACATTTTTATACAAATCCTTCAAGGCTTGTTGTAGGACTTAGACATTTGCAGATTGCTCGCATGACGAATCTGAGGGCAACATCATCCAGCAAGTAAGAAGGTACTATGGAGGTAATCATGGAAATGCGATTTACAGGTATAACCGTTTTATTGCTTAATTTCCTTTGTACTCGATAGATCTTTGGGTTTTTGTCTTTTATATTGATTTGATTGATTTAATCTACATCCTATAGAAATAAATCCTCAGTTACAGTTTTAGGTCTTCATTATGTTGTGGCCTATGGTGTTTGATTTGCATTGAAAATTTAGTTGTAAATTGGGTTGACATTGTTATATGTTTTATATTTTATACTTTATTTTGGAGGACGAAGTTGATGTAATTCCATGTTGTGGATATATAAGAGCGGTTGTTTGAGCAAAGTGAAGTGTGCATAGAAGTGAACAAGTGCCAGAGAAGACCAAGTGTGTGAATAGTGATCAAATCATTTGATTGCAAAGAAAAGTGTGAAGAATTTTGAGCGAAGTGTGAAGGAGTGTTTATGTGCTTAACCGAAATTGTAATCAGGCTTTTGTAGAAGCTATTTTCTCAATTCATACCCTACGGAACTAATCTGAATTGTTGTAAGACAATGTGTCTTCTTTGGGCAGTGAGCCCTCTTGTAATTGAGCAGTGAGCTCTAGGCAGTGTGCCTGAATGCATGTGCATTCCCATTATTCTTCTTTATACTTTTAATAGGGTATAATATTATGGACTAACATCCACCGTGGTTTTTCCCCTAACAGGTCTTCCACATAAAAAATCTTGGTGTTCTTTGTGTTTCCGATGTGTTGATTGTTTGTGGTTTATTGTTCATTCATCATATCTGAGATCAAGTTAAGTTTGAAAAGTTTAAATATTCTATGACAACTAATTCACCCCCCCTCTCAGTTGTCTGTCCTTTTTTTTCCAACAATTGGTATCAGAGCAAGACATCTTCATGACTTTCACTATTCCACTGTCAACCTGCAACTCTTTCTTTAACAATTTTCTCAATATCCTCAACATATACAACCTTCCATACATCAATGCTAATAGTGTTGACATCAATGACAACCACATATCAGCAACACAACCACAACATCCAACAATAATAAGTGTGCAGTATTGTGCTTCAGAGGGCATTGATTTGAAGAATGAAATTGCTTTTCTAAAGTGAGAATTAGCTATCATGAATTGATAGTTAAGAATGAACTAGTGATAATGTTAGAGAATTAGCTCAATATGAATATAGAGAATTAGTAGAGAATTATACCTCATGGAGAATTAGCTCAATTATTTTAGGATTATCATGTGTGATATTCCATGTTTGTTTCTTATCCTTATTGTTACTACTTTTTCCTTTTTGTTCTTTTGTACCTTGGTTGACAACCAGGGCATGTGACTTAGAGGATTTAAGAGTGTCCATTTGGATTAGCTTATCTTGTTCCTATGTGAGAGAGATAGAAAAATCATCAAAAGATGGCATAGTGAACTGTGTCCCAAGTGCACCCTTAGTAGCATAGAAGGTAGAAACAAAGACAAAATATTTTGAACTTAGTTTAGAGAGAATACTAAGAATCAGTTGTTCATCTTTCTTATCAATACCACATTGTTTTAACTGCAGCCTTAGTGATTTCAATTTGGTGAAAAAGTCTTGAATTGTGTTGAAATTTCCTATACTTAAACTAATTAGCTCATTTTCCAACATATGACCCCTCATTGAATTTTGTGTGCCAAATAGTGTTTCTAGCTTTTTCCAAATTTCATTTGGTGAATTCAAAGACTCAATGTGGAATAGTGAATCAGGAGAAACAAACAAACACAATGTTCCATAGGCCTAATCACATTTGTTAAACCACTTAGGCTTATCTTCATCTTTAGCAGGTTCAGTTTCAAGTCCCATTGTTATCCTATGTAATCCAACTTTCCTTAAGTAGACTGTCATGTGTGATTTCCACTCAAAGTAGTTGTAAGGAGTTAATATGGGTATTGTTGTTTGATCCATGATGAAGAAATGTAAAAAAGAGATGCTGAAAAGAAGAAAACATACACAAGACGACCCCCCCTTTTAACTCAAAGAAGAACCCCCCCAAAAAAATATGATTTGGAACTTTATAATCAGTGTATTTACAACTTCCACTAGCAATAATACTTAGTGGTCTTGATCTCAATGCTTTACAAAATTCTCACACATTGGGTGTATGTTGAAGGTATAAAATTGGAGTTAATCTGAGTGAAACTAACAACACCATTGTGTTCTAATCAAAAAATCATGGACTTTCAAAAAAAAAATCACCTCAATCTGAGATCGTATGAGAAAGTTATGAGTCTCTAAAGTTCCCAAAATGAGAACCGTGTAGTGTCACAGGTGAGAATCTACAATTTCTAAAAAATCACTACATCAAAACCAAAAAACACCTGCACCGGTGCAAAGAGCACAAGAAAATAGCCCAAATAAAAAAAATGCTTGAGAAATGGAGCCAGTATGAGTGAGAACGAAGCGTTTGAAAACTGCCTTCAAATCTGCAACTGTCAACAGAGAGGGGGTATGCTGAAACATTGAATTTCAGTTTCGGCAAAATATATAACCTATATGCAAAAACTAGCAACGACCCATATGGTTTTTTTCTACTGCACACAAAACCCAGATGGAAGATTTTATTTAAAGTGTACAAAAAATGTAGATCTAGTGTAAAATAATGCTCTTAATAGCAAAAAAATGACCCCAAAAATGAAAAAATGGTCTGTAAAGGCTCAATCAGCTACCTTATTCAAGCAAAGGCATGCTAAAACTTGCAATTTTAACAAGATCTTCATAAATCCTTTTAGATTCTTTAAATCGTTTGAAAACGTAAGAGAAGAGTGTAGGAGATTTTGAAGAAATTGCAACAAAGCTTATTAGCCCCCCAAAAATTCTCAAATAAGGAAACTACAATCTATATTGCACTAGAACAACTATGATACCATGTTAGAATCTAAAAAGATGAATAACCCAAAAAACTAGTGCAAATAAATAGATATGAAACTGTGAAAGCAAATGACACAAGATCAAAATAGCAACACATAGTTAGTCTCCACAAGAGTAATACAAATGCTCCAGAAGCAAAATAGCATTATGAGGATGCAAAAGCAAAGAGATATTCAGCTTGAGAATTACAAAGGAAATTCCTTGGTTATATAGGCCAAGGGGAGAGATAGATGCAACTAGATTATGACAAGTGTTGGCATCCTATGAGGTGTGACAGCTCATGTCATTAAAGGCTCAACCACCTTATCCCACTGTAAAGTTAAGCTAGTGTGAAGAGGACTTTAGTGGAGAATTAGTTAAGAATGAACTAGTTAGATAAAGTGCCCCTTTCACACTAACAAGGCGAGTATAAATACTCACATAATATAACCTAAGCAAGCTTAATTAAAGTGTAGGAAAAACCTAGGAATATAGGAAAATAACCCAACTAGGAATAAAAACCTACACTAACAACTCTCTATCCGACCAAAACCATTTCTGTTGTCCGCATTGAGGAAGTTGAACCCCCTGCTCATACCAATATCTATTTGGCTGAGTCTAAGGGACCCAAAAGGAAAACCCCTTCAAGGAATACTGAAGCCTCCAAGCCTAAAATTCCCGCCAAAAAGAAAAAGGGGAGTGTGGGGCTTGCTTAGTCGAATGTTGCGGTTGGGCTCTGTGAGGTCAAATCTGCCCCCAACAAGTCTGATAGCAAACTTGCAGACAAGAAAAAAGTGAAAGAACAAGGGAAAGGTCTGGTGGAGCCACCGGCTACTAACTGCGACTGGAAGAATGTGGTGTGAAGAGACTCCAAGGGGGATACTATGGTTGTTTCTATGGTGGAGATAGGGGTTGAAAAATACCAGCATTAGGAGATCTAGCAGGCTAGCAAAAAATAGCAAGAAGGTGTAGATTAAGGAAATTTATGTTGATGAGGAACGGTCTGCCAGCAAGGGCAATTAGAATGAGGAATACATGGAGGAAGAAGAGGAGGAATTTGTTGAAGGGCCTAGCCACTTTTCTGACCTCAACAAAATGATAAAGGAAAATTCAACTTCCCAGTCCTCTGAACCCCAGGCAATGGAGCAAGAAGACATAGAAAAGACTACGGACAAAGGGGAGGATCATCGCATGTTACTAGAGCGGGTGGAGAAGCTTGAGAAGTTCACTGGTCTAGCTCAATTCACTGTCAAGATGGTCCACCATGCAGTTGGCACCCTTTCTACTGTTCTAAAGGATGAAATTGATAAGAAGGCTATGGAGGAATGCCCCAATTGGGTTGGGGAGGATGTTTTTTGCCTCCTCTCTCAAAATTGGGAGAATGCTAGCTAGTTTGTTGTTGTTGTGTCTTGTCTGTTGGGTTGTTTTTTTGTTGGTAATTTGTCTGTTGTTACTATGTTTTGTTTTGGTGGTTTTTGTTATGTTCTATGGACCTGATCCTTTTTGGCCCTCGAGGATCAATGTGTAAAGGGTACAACACCCTGTAAATGTTGCTTATCTTATCAAAAACATTTAATATCTCCTCGAATAAAAATATGTAAACCATCTTGTATGTATACATCATTTAATTGTTGTAAATAAATTGACCTCGTAATTACCCACTTCAATCAACATGTACCAACCCTTTTACTTTTTACACACTATAATAAGATTAAAATATTCTATTATTTAATTTATTTTTTCCCTCAAACGCTTATATCACATGCCAAATAATTAAAGGCTTCAAACATATTTAATTCCATCCATGCCCAAAGCTTATTAATTACTTTTCCATTTTCATCATTATCCTTTTCCACCTTTAATTTTTGCATATATCCTCATGCATATCCACCTTTTCCTAAGTCATGTTTCTCCTATCAAGAGCCCATCCATGCCCCATTTCCTTGCCTACCCTCTCAAGGGGGGATCCATACCTTATACCTATTTTGCAATACTCTTACAAGTGGTTAGAGCATTCCTTCAAAAAAAATTGTTATTTTTGTTTAAAAAATCATTATATAATATCATCTCAAAGAGGGGAAAAATATAGACACATAAAATGCATTCACACATTTCCACCATCATCACACCAAGACTATATGTTGGAAGATTGTTGGAATTTTTGTTTGTCATTGAGAATATTGGTGGATGTATGGTAGATGATGCTACTATGTTTTTGTCATTGATGTCAACATTATTGTAGTATCAACATTGATGTATAGTTGATGGCCGATGAGCATGATTGAATGTAGTGATGCAAACACATTATATAGATGCAATTTTATTGGTCTAGAAAATACCAAATATTTGTAGAACTGCTTAAGTCCCAGAGTACAATTCCTAGTGTATAGTGAACCAATTTTGAGGTCTACATTGCTTCACTGTGAAGAATCTGGTTTTGTAGTTTTGAGGTAATTTCGGTACATGTTGGAAGAATTTGAATCCAAGGTTTCACATATTGAATCCCTTCACAGTTGAAGTTGGAATTGATAGAGTATTGCTCTGGATATGACAAAGTTACAGTGATAGAGTACCTGATTGGAATGCTCTACATTCCACCACGGATGATTATTATGGTGTGTGGTTATGAGGGAGTGTTTACATATGTCAGAAGTGTCTTTTTTTCTATGTTGCAAGTGCTTTGGAGGTACGCATGTTGAAATATGGACGAACAATTGGTTCATTTCATTGTTGCTTCACTAGTGGCACCGACCTAAAGGGTCTGAGGTTGTGTGGAATTAAAGGATGTGTGGATCAGTCTTATGAGAGTAATTTTAGGTTATGCCAACCTATTTTGATTATGTATATGTTTTGGTTTGTGTGTGTTGGTGTTTTGAGCCAACAAGTTACAAGGATGCACGATACATCAATTAGGCTAAACCTAATTTATGTTTTTGTTAGATGTGATATATATACAAGGTTAATTCCTTGTGCGAAGAGTGTAATGTAATATGTGAGATACGAAATAATTCAATGTGTGAGAGATTTGGTGCAAAGAGATGTAAAGAGGTTGATAAGTTGTGAAGCATGAAGTGTGTTAAGTCATTTTATAGGGCTTAATTGGAACTATCTTCAGCATATTGTAGATGCATTGTATCGGTTCAAATCTTTGGAAATGAGCCACCTTTTCTATCCTATCAGTGAGCCATTTCTTCTATTCTCTGGATAGTGAGTCCTTTGGACAGTGAATCATTCTATAATATCTTATAACTAGTTATAATATATTGTAAGCTAAATCTTACCATGGTTTTTCCCTTTTTGGGTTATCCACGTAAAATTTGGTATTTTTTATATTCCTTTCTATTATTGTAAGTTTAATGAGATGCATTGAATGGATGTTTAAAGTTGATTAAGTTAATGAATTTTAATGAATACTAATTCACCCCCCTCTCAATATTCTGAATGTTCAACAATTGGTATTAGAGCTTGGTTCCTTCAATTGGTTTGATTGTTGAGGTAGATCTTGGAGGTTGAACACATGGCTACAAGGAAGTATCATATTCCTCTGGAAGAGATGATCCCTGAAGGGTTTACTAAAGAAGATTGTGAAGTTGGCATGGAATGTGAAATCAAATTAGTCCTTGATGATTTGGATAAAGTAGAAGCTGAGAATAGAGATCCGAAAAAGGATCTTAATGATGCAGATGAATGCATCAAGAAGTTGAGAGAGAAACTCAAGAAGGCTACAAAAAGAGTCAAAGAAATAAATGAGCAGCTCAAGAAATCAAATGAGATTATCACCAATTTGAAAGTGCAAGTTGAAGAAGGAAAAAATTTGAAGACTGTCTGAATGCCAAACTAAAAGATAAATTTGAAGAATGTTCAAAGCTTGAACAAGAGATTGTAACTTTAAGATCATATTTAGAGAAAACAAGGATTCAAGAAGAGCTCCCCACTTCTTGATGAGATGATTGATAGATAGAAGGCTTCTAAGGACAAAGAAGGATTAGGGTTCAAGAAAGGAGAAAGTTCAAAAGCGGATCAGACCCCAAACAATGTTGAGAAGAAGAATGGCAAGAAGAGCAATGTTAAACAGGTTTGGAGTCAAAAGAAAGATTTCAAAAGGCCTCCTATCAGACAACCTAATGCACAAATGTATTTATCTTTCAATGGTTACTATTATTCCTACAATAAGTTTGGACATAAAGCTATAGAGTGTAGAAGAAAAATAAAATAGAATGTTCACTCATTTCCCAATCAATGTTATACATCCAATAGATTTGGTCATAGAGCTAGTGAATGTAGAAATCAAATGATGAATGGTGATAATAATGGCATGAGGTTTGAATCTTTCAATGGCTATTGTTATACCTGCAATGGATTTTGGAATAAAGCTAATTAATGTAGATCTAAAAAGGATAGAAGTGAGCTTGTTCAAAAGGGTGTCACTTGTTACAAATGCAATAAACTAGGACGCATAGCAAAGTTTTGCATAAGCAAGAATGTGAAACCCTCTGTTTCAAAAAATAAGTTGATCCAACAAAGAATGTGGATCCAATGGAGATGAAGAAGGAAATGGACAAGATTTGGAAGAAGAAAGAAGAGAGAAAAGTGAAGAATGAGTCTGTGCCAGCCCCTGGTATAGATGTTTCCTCTAGAAACTAGTTGAAGAGCTTTTGCTTAGGGGGAGTTTTACCATAAAATCATTAAGCCCTACCAAAGATATGTTGTTGATGCCTTCAGCATGTTGATACAAGGTGTGTTTTGATCTGCTCGATCTATTGATGAAATCGCCAGTGAAAAATATCTTCATGCAAGAATTTGCAAAGAGATTTAAGGTGCATGTGATGATATAGCTAGGGTTACCAGCTTTTTAACCTAACTTCAAATCAATGCAATAAATGCTTTTTAGGTCATCCAAAAGGTGTTTATGAATGTTTTTTTTTGTAAAAAAAGGTGAATACAACTTGCAATATAAACTTTAATTAATAGTAATTATAAATATGAATCCAAATATTAACCCTTAATATGAATGTTATTTCAAAATCAAAACAAGAAAAGAAAACCATAACACATGAGACCAGATTTATGTGGAGAGACCACTAAGGGAAAAAAACTCCACCATAGAAAGAGAGAGGCAAGTATATTACTAATCCAAAAGAGATTACAACAAGAATACACTTCTCTAAATAACTTTGTAGAATCTGGTAGCACCCTGTTACCTGCAAAACTGAATGAATAACTTTAGCTCAAGGCCCCAATTTATAGAAACTTGTGGGAATGAATACCACCATGGTCTCTATAGAGGAGGGGGAATGGATGCTCTAAGATCCCAAGTCACAAGAGGGTCCTAAACAATTGGCTGCCCTGATCTACCTCAAGCTTGCTAAATGATTCAGAAAGGTTAAGATGCTAAGGTCAAAAAGGAAGAGCAATTTGTTTGATACTGTCTTTCTGCTAACCTGGATGTTTCAAAGAGTCAAACGAGTTGATTCCAAGAGTTTAATCTGTGTCCCAGACAACTCACTGCTTAAGGATGGCAATGCAAGACACAGACTCCGACGTAGCATGATGGCGTCTCAATGGGGCGTTGATGTTCATATGGATAGGGAGTGTGAGGAATAGATAAAATCACTAGAAAGAAAGCTAATAGACTAACCAATAGAGTTTTATACAATGACATAATGTAGAAAAAGTACAAAAATGAAGTATAACAAGAAGAATATTTTAACTAATCTATCTTTGAATTGACAAAGGAGGTAAGAAGGTGGTACCGAACTCCTTGCAACGTGATTCTTCGAACAACTCTAACCGAAAAATCACCTACACACACAAGACCAAGGAAAAATGTTGGGGTTCTTTTTAGAGGACTTCCTTAGCCAGTCCCCCACTTTAGTGTTTCCACCTCCATAGATAGCCAGATAGCAACGATGTAGAGAAATATGATAAAGAGATACATAGAAATAGAAATACCAAGAAATAACACAAACAAGTATGCTACTATGAAAATATGATGATGCAAAAGTAAGTGTTAATGGTAGATATCACCTTCACAACCATGTGATCTCAAGGAAAGTAGAGGAAGGAACGAGCTTGCAAGTTCTCCAACACCAACATTGTCACAACAATGGAGAGGAGGATCTAAGAAAGTAGCAACTTATAGCTACATTGGAGCTTGGGACTGTAAAGATGGAGCTGAAAATGAGTGTGTAGATTGAAGCCAAGAGTGAATTGATCCAAGAAGTGTCTAGAAGTAGGAATGAATGGAGGAATAAACAATTTGAAAGGAAAAATGGAGACAAAGGAGTCATTCTACGTCGATCAAGGGAGTAGGAGACATTACGATTCATGTCCAATGGAGAAACATAACACCTCTATAGATTCTAGAGGTAAGAATCTTGTCAAGATAGCAACACAGCTTGTGGACGCCCACATGGCACATGCACATCCCTAAAAAAATTCCTCCATCAAGAAGCAGAATGCAATCTGACATGCTCAGACGTGTAGAAGAGAGAAGATAGCTCCATAGGTACTCGGTCCTACGAAAAAGTGAACAAAAGCTCTATAGGTGCTCGGTCCTACAGAATTGGCTCCACAGGTGCTTGGTCCCACAAAAGGTGTACAAAGGTCCTATAGGTGCTCGATCCTGTAGAATGAAAGTGTTTTATAGTTGCTCGGTCCTACAAAATTAAAGTGCTTTACATGTGCTCGATCTTGTAAAGAAGGCACCACAGGTGCTCAGTCCTAGGGGGCAGAAATGAAAGGATCTACAAAGTCGGATTGGACCTTACAGGTGCTCGGTCCTGCAAGGAAAGCTTGATGAGGTGCTTGATCCTCCAAGCTTGATTGTAAAAGCAGCTTCATAGGTGCTCAGTCCTACAAAGCAACATGTTAATCTGCAGACAAAACATGTTAGGAAAGAAAAATTCACGTAGATAGATAGTCATATCTTAGAACAAGTGATTGAAGGAGAAGCTTTCAAATGGGTCACTTGAGAACCCTTTAAGATTGCAAGGGGCTTGCGCAAAGGGACACTCCATTTGAACAGTAATGACATTTTCTAAGATGATCCTATCATCAAGGAATCTTTTTGAAAGATTCATTTTCGTCAAGGAATCCAAAAAAAAGAATGGCCTTCTCGAAGGTGAGTTTTTGAAAGATGCGTGAAAGAAGGATATTTCATCAAGGAAAATTTCTCTTGCCAAGATCTCTGCAGATTCTTGATGAAAACCTTCCAGACATTGGAGTCGGGAAAAGGATAAGAAATTTGTGAAAATTACGCTTGATAGCAAGCTATGAAATCAGTTATCTTTTCATGTTCTCCTTTCTTACATTAGGCGGGATCTGAGAAAGCCATCTTTGGCTTGATGTTTGCCTGAAACTGTCTTAGAAACTCATTCACAAGTTGATCAAATGAGAATATGAAATTGTCAAGTAAGGAATAGTACTATTGAATGATTGTATCCTTAAGAGACCTGGGAAACAACTTAGCCATAAGTGCACTGGTGGAAGATAGCATTGAATGCCAAAACATGTGTTTGTGGATCTCCCTTACCACCAAATTTCTCAAACTTTAGAATCTCCATCCCTTAGGGGATAGGGGTATTTAGAATTTCTATCGACAAAGGAATATGATGAAAGAAGGGTTGAAAGATGGGTTGAGAGGTGGCCTGGGACAAGTTCGCTAGCTAGTTTTGCATCTAGCCCATGTTTTCAACAAGGCATTCAAAATAGGATTAGACAATGAGATAGGACCAATGAAACCACCACCAAAACCATTGTGACTACCAGACCCACTAGCCCCCTTTCTAGTAGAATCCCCACTACCCAAGCTAACACTAACCCCAAGATTACCGTCGGGAGCATTAGGAGTAGTAGAGATAAACCCCAAAGGTACCTTATTTACTTTGATGACAAGAGGTGCTTCAAGAGATGTGGTTGAAGGGCCTATTTCAACCATGTTCACTTACACCCTTGACATTGAGATTTTTATTTGTCTCTTAGTGGTTTCAAGTGCAGGTCCTTAGATAGCACTTGATATAGGGTTGTATAATGGGACATGAGTTTCCATTATTTCAGTAAGGCCCTAGACAAATTCCAGACCTACCTGGTCCTTATCCAACATATGTCTTATCTCATTGACCACCCTAGCAGCCCTAGTCGTGATTTTTTCTTTCCCCGAATAGTTCCTGAATCTAGAAGCCTTCGATCTAGGGAAAGGAGTTTCTCTACAGGAATCACGAAAGTTTCATCTTCCCCCACAGATGAGATCGTAAGAGAAATAGGAGGGGTAGGGACACGCATGGTTTCTCCAAAGAAATTTGTATTTGTTCCTAAAACTACCTCATCAAAAGTGGGAGTTGTGTTGACCTTCATAAAATCTCTCTAAGTGTTGCACGCTCCTTCTAACAACATGCATAGAGGTCATAGACTGAGTCGTAAAGCTCATAAAGCTTTACAATGTACAAGTTTGTAACACACCTCAGACGCAAGAGAAGAAGTCTCGAAACAAAGAAATGGATTCAAAAGGTTCACATCAGGTTTACCAAAATATAGAGAAGGGGGACCCGCCACCCCGAGACTCCAGGTCACAAGAGAGTCCTAAGCAACTAGCTACCCTAAACTACCTCAAGTTTTCTAAGAGAATAGGAAGGGGTAAGTTACTGAGGCTGAAAAGGAAGGACAAATGGTATGTTTCTTTCCTTCTACTAACACCAAATGCTTATGGGGCCAAAAGAGCCAGTTTCAAAGGTTTGGCCTGCTTCCTAGACATCTTATTGTCTAAGCACGATAGCACAAATGATGGTCTCTAGTGTGGCGTGCTAGCATCTTTGTGGTGCGTTGGAGTCCATATGGATAGAGATATAGAAGACAGATTGAAACTTAGTGAAACCTACTAACTATCTGACAAATAAGTGTTTATGCTATGACGAAATGATGGGAAAGTACAAAATTGAAAGCGTAATGAAAGAAATGTTATAACTAAGTTATACTAGAATAGCCAAAGAGAGGGCAAGAAATTGGACCTCTTTACCACAAGTCGAATCTTCAAGTAGCTCTGCACGAAAACACCTACACACACAAGACCAAAGAAAATGTTGGGGATTTTTTTAGAGGATGGCCTC
The DNA here is from genome assembly GCA_007258455.2 of Sequoia sempervirens. NCBI lineage: Eukaryota > Viridiplantae > Streptophyta > Pinopsida > Cupressales > Cupressaceae > Sequoia > Sequoia sempervirens. The sequence goes on from VDFB02378105.1 coordinate 28,501, forward strand.
AATCAGTCCCCTGCTTTGGCATTCCCACCTCCATGGACAACCAAATAGCCACATAATAGAAAATGATAAAGAGATAGAAAGGAAAGCACCAACAAGAAGTATGCTACATAGTAAATAAAATAATGCAAAGAGCAAGTAACAAAGGACAACAACCACCTCCACACCTATAAGCACTCAAGGCAAGTAGTGGAAGGAGAGATCTTGCAAGTCCTCCAACAACAATGTTGTCCAACAAACAGAGTGTGGGAGCCAAGAACCAACAGCTTGCAACTAAGAGAATGGTAGTGTAGAAGCTTGAAAGTGTAAGAATGGAGCTGAGAATGAGTGAATTGATCAAGAAGCATGAAGAGGGTGAAGTAGAATCAAGGAGTGAAAGAATGAGATGATAGAGCATTTGAATGAAAAAAGGGAGGAAAAAGACCTATTTCTCGTTGATCAAGGAGGCAGAGACATTACACTTCATCGCCAATGGAGAAACATAATGCCTCTATGGATTCCAAAGGTAGGAATCATGTTAGGAGGGCAGTGCAGCGCATGGATGTCCGTGTGGAACACACACGTCTCCAAAAGGGATTCCTCCACTGACACGAGAAAAAGTTGTCAAATGGATGGAGAAAAGTAGAGGATGTGGAATTGCATAAATAGATTTTCGTTTTCTAAGGTGCGGGTGATGTAAATGGGGAATTTAAATCCTAGGGGTGCAAATTTTCTCCATTACAATACCTTATCATGGTGACCATGGTTTATGCTATACTACATGAAAACACTTTTCTATCTCCTTCCACTAGCCTAAAATTGGTCTTCTCATACTTATCTTCAGCTATATTATCCACTTTCTTACACTTACAATCAATTGTTTTTCATTGACAATGGGGGAAATATTTGTCCAAGGCTTCCCTTGCTTGTACTTTTTCTTTGCATATAGTGTGTCTAGTTAAGTTTCCAAATGACTTATAATATCTCGTTCCATGTCCTTAAGAATATTACTAAGCTCTACTTTGGAGACTCTCATGACAGTCCTTATAGAAGACAAACCTTTGAGCTACATATTATTTATAAGTCATTATAAATACATCACCTCCTCTCATATCCCTATCTCTATAGAATTTTTGATAGTTTTGTCTAAACTTCTTCCTAATGGTTTGCCAATTTTTCACTACGTCTTTGTCTAATTCCACATAAACTACCTCAAGACGACATTAGTTGGAAAAAGATTCAATATGTGTACATCTATGACATAGTCATAGCTCCAACAAAGGACATCAAATTCAAACATAAATGTGTCTAGGTCCTCAGTGATTAGGCCATGAAAAATTGATAAGGCAAAGGGGGAATATTCTTCATAGTTGCGACTCACACCAAGTCAAGGATAGGGAACTAAAAGGTAACATGCTCAACAAGATTTTCTACTTCATCATCTTTCATTCAAATTTGACCTAGGTAAAACAACTCTTGGGGTGTTTTGTATGGGTGGTTATATAAGTGATGCTTCAAGGAAGTAGGTAATACTATTAGGGATTTCTAAAAACACAGGGTATGAATGTGGTTGTAATTTCTAGTTAGTGACAACTTGTTATGAGACTAACTAAAATTGTTCTTACAATAGGATCACTTGTTTTCCTTGCTACTTTAATTGTGTCTTCTTGGGACGTAGTATCTTCTATTGTTGCAAGAACCTTTCTCATGGAAACTATTGCTTGATTACCTATATATTTCTAAATTAATCTTCCAAAGTAATATCTTCTACACCATATGTAATATCCAAAGTTAAAGTGTCTTATGCTACATAACATTGGAAAATAACTTTTTTGAAAAAAATTCTTGGTCTTAGGCTACAAAAAATCATATTAACTCTAAGGAAAAATTAATTATTTTAAAACCCAAAAGCTTTTAAATTTTGACATCCCTAACAATGACACCAAAAATGTCAGTGTTATAAACCCCCAACAAACCCAATGTAGTTAAGGCTTGAATACAACTCAATGGATATTAATATCCTTGATCAAGTAGCCTATTGAGTTATGATACACTTGATTTATCTATCAACCCAAAGACATATCTTCTTGGTATGGTGGTGGTATTGTATGTACAATAGTATATTTCTAAGAATTGAAATACTAGAGTTATGTATAGCAAGGAAATTCTAATTTTACAAAATAAAGAAAGGAATTTAATGTTAAAATAGGAAGTCCATCTTATATATTCTTTAAATATTGGAAGCTACAAAGTAATTGCTATAGTCTTATGGTAGTTGTTGCAAGTTAACTGATATTAACTATAATGAATTAATAATAAACAAATATAAGTATGATTGCAAGAATCTATGCTAGAAGGATAAATGTTTAGTTGCAATCCACCTTAAGTGGGCCCTTGCATGGATTAATTGTGCCATTCGCTTTTCCTCTATTGAACTATTAATCACATCAGCACATCATATGATTCATAATATTGAAATAATGAAGCAAAACTAGTATGGTAGAAAATTACGTCTTCAAATTATCTACTCAAATATAGTAGAGACGTTTAGAATATATCCCTGGATATACTTGATTACTCAATATATATGCATCTATCACTACTCCATACATTTATTGACTCCTATGACTAATGTTACACTTGTACAATCACTTCCAATATATTAGGGAAGGACTCGTTTAGAAAGAGAAAAAAAATAGGAAACCAAGTTCAAGTTAATTAGAGAATACTCCTACTAGGACTTCCCAATGTGTGCATGGAAAGAGCAAGTTATTCGAGGAATATGGAAATGAATAATTCGATCAATTTAATTTTTCCATGATCCTTGTTGGAGAGTAGACATTATGCTCTCTCATGAACATCCATTCTTGTTGTTATAGAGATCCATCCTTATCTACAAAGAAGATATCATTATTGTTGTACAATTGTAGAGAACCGCAGGCTTTAGCTACAAGTGATTGTGTTGTTAGTTGCAAGTAATTGGGCCTTTAGTAGCAGGTGATTGGGCCTTTGGTTGTAGGTTACTAGGCCTTTGGCTACATGTATGATATTCTCAATTGTTGCAAAAGTATAAGTTAATTCCACAAAAAACCCAAGTAATCTATCATAATCAAAATAGCATGCCATATTATTTTAAAAATAATTGTTTAAGCATGCAATGATTCATTGAAACGTCTTACAATTAACATAGTTATTTTATCCCAATATTAATGACTTGATTTTAAGGTAGGAATTTCTATGAAAATGTGCTATCAAACAAGAAACAAAAGAAATAATAGAGACAAAAATAAGACTCATTAGTGATTTGATAGTATCCCTTGTTGAATAACTACTTCAAATGGACCACATTGATTGTCATTGCACTCATAGGGTGTTGGTAGAAACCTTGTTGATTGCTAAGTTGGCTTCTCCAAAATGTAAACATGGTACCGTTTTAGCCCCAACATTGTAGGATACTACCAAGGGAATGGAAAGCATGTTGGATGGAGGATGATGAGGATTGGGTGAAAGCTTGGTTTAAAGGGGTGATATATGTTGGATAATGGATTCAGTTATGGAAAGTGAGTGGATGGAAGGATGGGATGATGGAGTCATGAAAAAATATTATGGGACCAATGAAAACTAGGGCCAACAGTTGCACGTGCACCATGATGAACATTGAAGCTTTGGATTAGGATGTGGGATTTTGAGTGTATGGGATTTTAAATGTTAGGATTGGTACAAGGGATTCTAGGTGTTGGGATTACGATAGGGGATTTCTAGATTGTTAATTTTGGGATTTAGGGACCCAAATAGATTTAGGATTTTTAGAGTTAGGATGGGGTGTTTGGATTTAGATTGGGGGTTTCAATATTGTGATGGGAGATACAAATTTTTAGATTTGACAACAAATTTAGATTTTGGAGATGAGAATTTAGATGCTACTTGGATGTATTGCTTCTCTTTTCTTTGGGGCCCACATTCTTTTTGTGTTTCCTTATTGATAGGTGGTCTTATGTGGCCTTTTTTTTGGATTTGACTTTGATTTGGTACTACATGTTGATGCATTGCGATATGGTAATCCTTGGATTTTTGTAGAGTCTTTGCTTCATATACTTGTGCATCCAAATTGTTTCCAAAATTGATGTAATGGTCCCATGGGGAGATATTAACTTGAAATCCTCTAAATTTAGTGATAGCTTCATCATTTTAGAATAAGTCCATTTTGGTAATATTCTTGACATACTAAAACAAATGATCGAGCATCATTATTTCTAGTGAGTCATAATTTTAGGGAATATTAAGGGCATTCAAGCTTTGAGCCCCACTCCTATTGTAATCAAACTCCAACCCATGGCTAGTATATAATTATACATTAGTGTCTAACCCAAAAAAAACAAAAAAACAAAATTAACCATCCATAACTTTGAAAACTTAACATAATATCAATAGCACTCCATATTAGTGAGTTTAAACTCATAAAACTATTTTTAATTATACTTTAAGAACATCTTACCCTCACTATTATTGTAAGAGGGTCAAATACTAGGGCCAAGACAAAGATAAGGACCATTTTCTCATGTGATTAGTCCAAAGAATTACATTTTCTTCTTGTCTTTATGTCCTTGCCCCTTTTTCAAGGCAACTACAAGCTTAAAGTTGCTTAAAGATCTATGTAAATCACCTAAAGAGAATTTGTCCAAAGCTTTAATGTTCATGCATTCCTACTATAATTACAACTAACAACAAATCTAGAAAGATGAGATGCTAATAATATATACAAAGATCAAAATAAGAGTTGCAAATTTTCATTAATAAATTAGACCCTTTATGTGGGTCAATTGTAGTCTATTCATGCTCTATAACCACAACATATATTCTCCTTTACAATGGGAAGGGTGCAAAAGACAACTCTAGTGACCACACGGTAAATTGTGGTTAACAACAAATCTAGTAGGACTAGAAACTAATAAGGTATCATATATCTTATAATAGACTACAAACTTACCTAATTACAATTGAACCCTTTATGTGGGTCAATTACAGTAGATTTATAACTTGTAATCAAAGCATAACTCTCTTAAGATAGACATCAAAATGCCACTTTGTATACAAAACCATGATACATTTGCCCTTAATTACCTTGCTACCATACTATCACACCCTAAAACAACACATTTTCATCATGCACTCCTTTTTCAAATAAGCCTTATAATTGTATTTGTAGTGAGTTCTTATGCCTCTAGACATTTTGAGGGAAGGAGAACCTTGCATTTCCCTTTTTTAAACAATTATTTTACTGTTTAATCTTTTGCAAGGGCAGTGTTATTTCTGGGAGGGCCGCTTAATACCCCCTATGAATATATTTAAATTCATCGTTTTCCAATTTTTTAGGATGATTTCATATCTCATTGAAATTCTGATTGACAACTTGAATTCACATGGTTTATTAAATTTGAGTCTACGGAAGTCGACTGGTTACTGCTGAAAAACAAGTCACATCATCTCTCAATATAGATGAGATCAAGTCCCCTTACATGAATTTGAAACAAATGTCGTCAGCGTCTTACAAGAACAAGAGGGATTATTTTTAATTCATAATACTTTTATTGCTTATCTGTCATATTTGCTATCCTTTTTTTCCATCACTGATAAAATCAGTCATTAGTAGCATATGATCAAAAATTGATAGTATCACTGCTACACTATTCATTTCTGGAATGGTTTCTATTTCCTCTAGCAGTAGGTTTAAATTATTTTAAAGTCACGAGCATCTGAGATTTTACTCTTACTAATGATGAATGCTGAAACCCAACAGGGAACGTCTATTAATAGAAACCAAGATTAAACTTCTACTCTTTTTTTTTTGGCTTTGGGGGTTTCTCATGTCTCTACAAAATGAAGCCCTTAATTAGATTGTACCCACCCTTCCAAAATCTGAAATATATAGTGCCACTGGCATTCATCATTTATTCATTTTAGTTTTGCAGCAAGGTAGGGACAGAGCTGAAATCAATAAGCATAACGGATGAGATCACAAACGGGGGACCTCATCCCCAATAGCATTCAACACTTACAGTCCGCATGGGTATCAGAGTTGGCTTGGGCAGTGGGTTTGCTCCCCATTGATCTCAGGTTCGACTCCACTCTCGGGTTTAAGAGGTGGGACTTCTTGCGAGCGCGGGATCTCACCCGCAAGGGACTAGTCTTGCTCAGCAAAAACATTCAACAATTACACTCCAATGGAATTTAAATCTTATGACAAGAACAACACCACAACAATTTAACCACCATACTATGCCACTATTGACTATTTAAGAATTATTTCACTTTATTCATATTATTTATTTTATTTTCATATGAAGAATAATACTTTTTTCATAATATACTTGTAACTTCTAATTTTACTTTTGAAAAGCCACCATTTTTTAATTTGACAAGTAAATACCTACTAGCATTCCTATTTTTTTTAAAATCTATATCATTCACTCTCCCTTGTACATTTAAAGGTTATATGGAAATTATTTATTAACTTAGTAATTTATATTGAAATTATTTTATTTACTTAGTAATTTATATTTTATATATATAGAATTACTTTTATTTAATTAAAAAATATTTTATTATTATTTTATTTATTCAGAACATTGTATTTTAATAGATATGCTAGTTTTATTTTATTTTAAAATTATTTAAATTTTATCTGAGTTTTATTGTTTAATTTTATAGCCTCGAGTTAATTTTAAAATATTTTATTTTACTTTATTTTTATTTGAATTATTTATATTTACCTAACAACTAGTTTGTAATTATTTTATTTTACTTTAAGAATTATTTTCTTTGTGTTTATTTTATTTACTTTAAGAATTATTTTCTTTGTATCTATTTTTTAAATTTAAGAGTTGTTTAATAATTTTATATTTTTTAAATACATGTCAGACCTTTAATAGTTTTAGTTAACAAACTCAGACCATTACATTCCATCCTTACTGTAATTATATAATTAATGTAATTATATATTTAGAAAATTAATGTCAACTCAATTTTTCTTTCATGATCACAAGCTGTCACTGTAGGTTATGTCTCTGAACACAATTATAACCGTTCAAGTCAATAAAGAACATCAAAATATTATATAATTAATAATAATTATCTACTTTTCTTAAATCATCCTCATTTTTTAATACAGGATTCCATCCCAAGTCCTGCATTCGAATGGCATAAAGCATACATCAGCACATTATATAATTAATTATAAGTATCTACTATTCTGTAATTATCCTACTTATTTTGTAATACAGGATTCCATCCTAGACTCATGAATTCCATCTTTGCTTGTCTAATTGTTATTAGGCCTTGTCAAATTGCACATTGAAATCATTAACTTGTGGTTATATAAGTACTTTTCAAATTGCGCATTGAAAACATTAATTTGTGTGGTGGCATGGCTCTGCCAATGTCTAGTGGAAGGAAAACCTTTAAAATCCCTGAGTGAAGCACGTTTTACTACGGAATCCTGTCCTAGGGTCATCCATTCCGTCTTTGCATGGTCAAAATAGCCACTTTATTATATCTAGATTTGTCAATTTGCACATTGAAAGCATGAAGGAGCAAATGCGTAGTGGCATAGCACTGATGACTTCTAGTGGGAAGACAGCCTTTAAAAATCCGAATATACATGCTTTTGACCAATAAATAAGATACCACTCGTAAGTGATACAGAATATCATTCAAATTTACTCATCCTTCTCAATGGTAAAGTTTGGTAAAATCAGCAATAATGTAGCACCATCAATGCTCTAGATGGAACACAAAAATTAGAATTTTTTAGTTTTCTCACTCGAAAATGCCTGAGTTATTTTTTTCCAGCATGATACTGCAATAAACATGGGTATTACCACCCAAAAGCTGTTTGCCAGAACATAATAAGCCCAATAATAATGTCGGCTGGCAGAGAAATTGTCACCTTCCAGATATGCTGTGATAAAATACACTAAGTCACCATAAAGTTGGCTCAAAGAAGCTGCAAACTGAATTAGGTGACTGTATGGCTTCCTTGCTCCTATGGCATACCTGTAGCCAATACAGCATTAGCAAAATTCTATTCTTGCCATAATTCTTATTTTGCAAAAAGGCTTCAATCACTGGCTGTTAATTGTCCTTATTCATCCATTAAATATCTAATAGATCCTAAATTCAATGCCAAAGGAAATGCCTTACTCTTAAATTGCAGAAAGAGCATGCAGAAAGTTTTTAATTAGCACGAAGGCCATCAAATAACATAAAATTCCTTTTCTCAAATCACAGAAAGGGATGTAAACCGTATGCCACATTACATATGTGACTATTTGAACTTTGCAGTGAATCCCAAATGTAATTCTACATATCATTCACATTAGAGCACCACAAAAATGTCCCAAGTTTTTTTAACTATACTTACACAGCGAGAAGGCTTGCAGGACCCACTAAAACAGCAGTAATTCCTTCTACTGTAACAACAGCAGAATCCCTTCCTACATATCTCGAATCACCCTTGCTATACTCTTTCCCTATTAATTTATCAGAGGTACACAACTAGATCAGAAAATCAAACCTCAAAAATAGCTCAACTTAAAGACAGCGCACTGCAGTTTTTTAGCAAACAAATAAAAAATATATAAACCAACTAAGCGAGAACTTACAAACTTCAGCCAAGTAAACAGGGGACTTGAGCTTGTAAAAATCTGGAGAAAAAACAAAATACCCTTCCAGAATAATATGTGTTAAGCCAGTAAATGCCCACCAGCACATCAGAACTCTGTCAAATGTAGATATCTTCGAGCATCTTCCTGGAGGATAAAGCCCAAATTTTAAGCATTTCTTGAAGTTAAGTCACATAAGCACCCATATACACACATTTAAATTCCTCAAGTCAAAATATTCAAGAATAGATTAGAACTGTAACATATCATTATATGCATTTTTTAACCCAAAATAAAATACCTCTCAGAGCCAAAATGTCTAAGGAGATTACTTAACACAACATTCAAAAATTAACATTTTATTGGAAACAGAAATGTTTAAACTTCAAAGTACCTTATATCTGAGCACAAACACATATTCAAAACTGAGCATGTATTATTGATCATAAAAACTAATGGCTTTCTTGAAACCAGTGTTCCCCAGGGATTCATCTCCAGGATAAAACCTGCGTAATGGGAAACAGATACATCCTAGGAAGTGCAGGGAACGTCCCTATGGACATTCCCCTCTGCTGGGGGTGACTGGAGATGCACTGCCATTCCTAAGATGGCCAGGGGATGTAGGCATCCCTCATTCATCCCATCACCATGCCATTTTTTTTTAATTAAAATCACATTTAAGCTCTGTAAATTTCTTTTCAAAAATGTTTTGCCAGTTTCTGATTCCTCATTACTATTTCCTGAGATTAAAGAGAAACAAAAGTAGAGAAGAAAATAAATAAAAACAAACGACAATATTCTACGTCTTCAACTCCCCAGTCCTCACCTTTGCCCCCCCAACCATGCAGCCACCTCTGTGTGTGTGTGTGTATTCTTTTCTTACTTTCTATTTCTATATCTATTATTTATTTCTCCAGCTATGTCTTTCATTATTTCTCATATCTTTCTTTCCTTATATTTTTGTTTCTGTCTTTTTCCTTTTCATCCCCCTGTCTCTATTTCTCTGTCTCTGTTTGTCTATCTCTCCCTCACTTTATTTATTTCTCTGTTCTTTCCCAATGTCTCACTCTCCTATATCTTTTCTATTCATTATTTTTCTCTCTATTCATTTCTCTCTCTCTCTCTCTCTCATTTTCACCCTATCCATATTTCATACTCTAATTATCCATTTCTATCTCTCTCTCTCTCTTCTTTTCTTTGGCTTTATTTATCTCTTTAGATGTCTCTCTTCTTTTCTTTTTCTTTCTATCTCTTTGGGTCTCTTTCTCATTTTTATTTCAAATCAACTGGTTAATTGTCTTCTTTATAGCAGTGTTCAGTGGCTAGTAGCAAATCTCTTTCAATTTCAATGCATTGAAATTCCAGAAGATGAGCCAGCTTCATTGTTTGAACCTATGCAAATGAAACTTGCCAAAACAGACGCAAATGCCTCTTTTGACTTTCTCATGATGCATACTGCACTTGAAATACCAGGGCTGCCCCTTGATTCTCCATTGAAATCAATTTCCATGCATTCCTTGAAGAGGGGGTCTTTTTGACCAAACAGTTTAAACTTCATAGGGCATCTTGACTTGATAACGTGTGCCAGGGAGGAAAGTGGCCAGTTCTATTGAAGAAACTAGTCTCTTTTTCCTCAGTTTGGTAGGCTTCTTTTAGCCTGCATTGAGACCTCATCTGGGGCCATTGTTTCAATCCTGTTAAACACATTTCATTAGGAAAGGCTACTGTCTTGAAAAGAATTCTATTAAGCTCAACCTAGATGCTCCAGAAGATGATGGTTGCCGGACCATGGCATAAGGCTTCAACTTGGGTGTTCCTGCCATGGAATGACCAGGATTGTAAGAAAGCTAATAAGGAGGGAGGAGTAACCCAAAAAGGTTAAGTCTCTCCAGTGCCCAACACCATATTTTCTAGGCAAAATCACAAAAAAAAGATAAGACACACAGTTTCTACTTCATTTTTATGTAACACATGACAGTTGAGCCCATTAAAGGCTCATTTCATTACTTCAATATCTTGTCACGGCAGCCACTCAAAAACATGCTTCATGTTTTGGAATGCACAAATTGGACCAGAATCTTCTCCCTAAACCTTCAGGTTGTCAAAACACCTAATGCCAGCAAGCATATGTGGTTTACGGTGTACTTCCCAAAGCCATCCATTTAAGAATATCTGAATTGTGGCTTATTGTGAGGAGTGTTTGCTTCAGGGTATCAATTAGTTGAAGTTTCTGAGGCATGGTGAACTTGAATGCCATCCAAAAATTTCCAACATGGACCAGATATGATGTCAATAGGAGTCCAACAGTCACATAGAGAGTAACATCCTCATGGTTAGGTAACTCCTTTCAGTTCCCATAGGTTCTCTAAAAGGATAAGGAGGTGGAAAACGGAAAACAAATCCCTGAATTCTCCCATAAATGGGCTCACATTCCATCCCCTGCCTCCCACTTTAGCTCTTGTGAGACTGGCTTTCTGTTGATGTTGACAAAAGTTCCTTAAACTTGAACCAGGAGATAATTGTTCAGCAATATACAGCTGTTCAATGGGTAAATTTCCCAAATATTTTAATTTTATTTGTTGGCTGCATAAGCGAGAGGTTGCTGACAATAATCTCTAGACCAGTTTAGCTCCTAAAGCTGGATTTTGAGCAACAAGGTCTTTGCAGCCAGCCCCACCAAAATCAATAGCTTGGCAAAGTTTAGAGAATTTCATCAAAGGGAAATTTGTGATTATCAAGGCTCCTTGCCAAAGAATTGTTTTGAAGGTTTGGTTGAGAGATTTTAATAAGGCCATCAGGGCTTTCATGACTGAAAGCATATAAGTAGGGATCACTTGCAACACTAATCGGATCATAATCAATCTTCCAGCCAAAATTAACCATTTTCCTTACCAGGACGTAATTCTCTTTCTCACTTTATCAAGCAGCTCCATTGATAGTTTGTTCCTACTGGATTCTGTGAACACATGTATACCCAAGTTTGATTGGAAAGTTACCAATTTCAAAACCTAGAATTTCTTCCAATATCTGTTTTTAGTCTCAGGCCACAATTGAATTGTCTTATCGGCACTTAACAATTGGCTAAAAGCCAGCAAATAGGAAGTGAGAATTTGCCTAATTTCTCTTGCCACCTCCTCCTTAACCAGCACAAACAAAATTATGTCATCTACGAAAAAGAAATTGAGAAAACAGTTTTGAATCGGTTGACAAAAGGAGACCTTTCCAAGTCTCTCTCTCTACCGCCACTAAGATGCTTAGGCTGAGGGCTTCCACCATCATGATTAAAAGATATGTGGAAATTTGGTCACCTTGTTTAATACCAGGGGAACTTTGGAATTAACCTGCAGGGCCACCATTAACTAGGATTGAGAAGCAGATGCAGAGTAGTTTATAATCTGATCAAAAGCTGAATTTCATAAAGACTTTAGAAAAAAATTCCAATCAATCCTATCATAAGCCATACTGATATTAATTTTTGATATCATACTTTGGTGTTGGAGTTCTTGAGAAAGTTAATTATTTAATGTGTTAAACAGGTGCCATCAAGAATTTGTATACCATGCTCAAAGCACCTTGTTCTTTGGGAATGATGATGAGGACAACTTTTTTATTCCCTCTACAATTGCTTTGACACAATTTTATAGATAGTAGTCTTGCAGAATGATGTAGGCCTAAAGTCAGCAAGATTAGGACGTCTGGTTTTGGGGAATACAGATAAGAAAGTGCAGTCCACTTTTTTAAGGATTCTTCTAGGTTTCCTTGCTGCATTCACCATACTTGTGACTTCTTGTGCGAAGACCTCCCATAAAGATTGATAAAATTCCACCAGGGAGTTGTAAGGGCCAGGAGCTTTGCCTTTCACCATATACAGCAAACTACCATCCTTATTTCTTCTTCTAGAAACAGCTTGAGAAGGTCTTCATCATTCGCATCTGAGATGAATCCAAGGATGTTAGCTAATATTTCTGCTTGGGCATCATTTCAAGCATCTCCATCTGACAAGAGAAGAGTTTCAAAGAATAAAACCCCTTCTTGTTATTTTTTTGGTTGCTCAGTTGGTGTTGCTGGGTGCAGCAGCAGAATGTGAATGTGCAGAGCAGATTTTTTTCTCCTCTGCTGGGCACCGGAAATTCCGGCTATTATTAGTCTTTTTCTCATATTTTAGGTGCTAGTGTAGGATGCTCCTTGGCACAACTTTTGTCATAATGTTAGGTGCTTTTATGAAGTTATTTTAGGTGCATTTTTTAGTATATTTTTAGGGTTTTATCTGCTTTATTTTCTGGTTGTACTGCAGATGATTTTTAAGGCAGATGCTTTGTAACTAAGGCAACTAAAAATAGAGGGTTGTTTTCTTATGGGTCACCTAAGTTGTGTTGGAATATATTACATCATTAGTATTTAGTTTAGTATAGATTAGAATAATAAATTAATTAATTAACATGCAAATGTTAATTTATAAATAAATAAGTTAGTTTTATGTTAGTAAATAAAATAAATTTAGATTAATAAATCAAATGTTAGTTGTTAGTTTTGGGAAATTATTCCTGTAGGAGGTTATTCACGGGAAATGAATGGCATTATAAGCCATTGCAAAATGCAAATCAATGTAATATCAATCCAGAAGAATTAAATCAAATATATATTTTTGTTATAATGCTGTGTAATAATGGTTTGATCACATCTATATGCATCCGCTCTACCAAATTCAATATGGTATCAAAGCGTTCGTGATGCTAGGCTTGTGAGGAAGCAATAAAGAGGTTGCTAACAAAGAAACATTGGTGGAGTTGGAAGAAAATCCCCTGAACGTTGAGAAATTATTTGAATGCTGAAATATCTTTTGGAGGCTGAAGTTGAAAAAGAAAAAGGTACAAAAATTGAATTGCAAGTGTTGAACTTGAAAGATTACATGCTACATGGGAAATTTTAAGAGAGGCAGAAATGTGGTTTCCTGGAATATTGTTTTGTTTTTAAAATGACATTTTTTTTAAATAGTCTAACACAGTCACAGTAAAACAGCAATATCTTTTTTGTTTCTTAATGAAATTTTGAAATTCAAAATGTTTTGGAAAGAAGAGGAAGAGTGGAATAAAACCTAGAAACCGTTTGAGAATGTTGTTAGTATTTGATGAGCAGTATGTTAAAGAAAAAAGAGCAAAAAAATCATGACATGATTAACAGTTTTCATTCCTCTTGTCTTGAACACCCTTCAATATTTGGAGTCTCCATACTCAATAATCCACATTTCACAAGGTTGTTGCCTGTTCAGCATTGGAGGTATTCTCTGCAAGATGAGGTTTGTATTTCTTAACTACCACATGGGAAAATACTGAAAGCACTGGAAATGGCATTTCATTAATTTGGTTGCTACATTGAATTTTCTTGCTTCATTGGTGTTTTAAGGTTTGGGGATATATTGTGGTAGTTTGAATAGATCATTTATGTTACGCATGGTTAGGTGATGACTAAAATGCTATGAAGTTGGTTGGGAGAGAGTCTTTTGTGTCTGGTAGATCATGATTCAAGTCCCATACTTTTGTTTCTTCTAAAGGATTTCTACACATCATATATAAGATTGTTGATAATTTATATGGCAAGAGCATGTTTAGAGTAGTTGGAATAAGAAAAATGAAGATGTTGATGTAATTTTTAAGGTTACTAGTTTGAAGCCCACTAAGTATTTTGAAGCAAGCAAGTTGTGTCAATAGAGAAATAAGGATATTATTGGATTCAATTTTATGGAGAGTTAATTTTAAGTTGAAAGTTTTGTGAGGGTGTCCACAAAATATACGGTTACTTCATATAATGTATATGTTCTTCAAGCCATCCATGTTACACTTGATAGAAATTTCAAACTCACATGCTTGTGCTATCAAATAGTCTAATGATGGAATAAAGTATAACATGTTTATGGAGGTTGGAGGCATCAGAGATTGGAGATTTTTTTATCATCTCAAGTTAGCTTCTTGCTCAGGGCGGATACATTGCATGAGAAACACTATTTCAATCTACGTCTCTTCATGGAGCAAGGGAAGCTTGGCTTTTCTTTACATTTCTTGCTTGTGGGTGCAATTAATGTATTCACTGTGGTTCGGTTTTTTTGTACAGCAAAAGAGGGATTGGTTCCCACAACACTGGAGGAGGGATATTAACACACTCAGAGGAGAGTTGTTCTCTCATTGTGCAGCACTAGAGGAGAGATTTCAACACACTCGGAGCAGATGTGGACTCTCGGAAGAGACTTGTTCTCTTATCGTGCACAGAGGTTGGGAATATTTTATGTTCTCTCATGTTGTACAGAGGTTTTGCAGGTTTAACAATCAAAAGATCCGCTGATGGAGTCAATTTGGTGTTTCCTAGGTGAGCGAGGAGAATTGGTGGAGGTGCTCCATCAAAGTTTCCAGAAGGGTTGTTGTATTCAACTCTTGCAATATTCCATCTTTTGTGCGGATTGATGTAATAAGGGGGGGAATGTTGGAAAATATTACATCATTAGTATTTAGTTTAGTATAGATTAGAATAAGAAATACATAACTAACATACAAATGTTAATTTATAAATAAATAAGTTAGTTTTATGTTAGTAAATAAAATAAATTCGGATTAATAAATCAAAATGTTAGTTGTTACTTTTGGGAAGTTATTCCCGTAGGAGGTTATTCATGGGAAATGAATGGCATTACAAGCCATTGCAAATCAATGGAATATCAATCCAAAAGAATTAAATCAAATATATGTTTTTGTTATACTGTTGTGTAACAATGGTTTGATCACATCTATATGCATCTACTCTACCAAATTCAATAAGTTGAAGGTCTATTTAAGACCCTAGGCACTCTCTTTTACACAATTAAACTGCAAACGAAAAAATCAAAATTGCAGAACCAAAAACTCAATACAATAAAATATTGAGACCATAGTTGCAAAACTCACTAGAAACTCGGCAAGTTGCAAAAAATTCACGAGATTTTCGCATTGTCGATTTTTCCAAGCATTTACTTGCCATGCAAAACTTGTTGGGTCAAAGACAAAAACTCGGCGAGTCCAAGCCAAAAACTCAGGCGCTCAAAAACATGACTCCCGTGGCCGGAATAAAGGCATTTTAACATCATTTTTTGACTCCAACACTTGCTCTGCTTTAGCAAAAACACTCTCCCAACCATTTTGCAACTATTTTCAGCAATTTTGCATCAAGGGGGCAAGATTTGAAGAGGATTTTCATCAAATTTCAAAGACAAATTGGACTTCCAAGTAGGTTTTCCGATTTTTCTTATTCTCTCTTTTTTTTTAATTTTTTCTTCATTTTTGTTGATTCTAAGTTTAAAAAAGAGCATGAATGTAGTATAAAAAGGATTTAAATCAATTTAGATTGATCAAAACAAGATTTTTTTACATATTTTAATGATTTTTTCATTTTTTTCAATTTTTTTCAAACCTTAGTTTTTTTTTTTAATCCTCTTTTTTGTTGAAGAAAATGTTTAGAATCTTATATTAGTTTTAATTTTTACTAATTTAAAGTAATTTTCTGATTTTTTCATTGTTTTCACATTTTTTTCAAACCCTAGTTATTATTATTTATTTTTTTAATCCATTTTTCTGAAGAAAATGTCTAGAATCTTAGATTGGTTCAGATTTTTACTAATTTAAAGTAATCTATTTTGATTTAATCTAATTTAGGTTGTTTTTTTCATTTACTATTAAAAAACTAACAAGTTGTGCTTTCACTTTGTGTGTGTAGGTTAATTGATAATGGCAAATAGAGAAGGTTCTGCATCCGATTCAGCCTCAGGCTCTATTCCATCCGTGCTGCCACCATCATTTGTAGGCACTCATCCTCTAGGAGCTAGAGATCCTGCTTGGAAATATGCCTATCAAAGACCCGAAGCCAGCTCAGTTATTTGCATTAAATGCCAGAAAGAATTACATGGAGGCATAAACCACCTCAAATATCATCTTGCAGGCATCACTCATCATGATGCTAGGCCTTGTCCTAACACCACTGAAGAAATAAAAAGACAAATGAATGCCACACTTGCAGCCGCAAAAGAAAAAAAATTATAAAGGGAGAGGGCAAAGGCAGCAATGCAAGCATCCATAGCTTCTTCTCAAGGTGTTCCAGTCAACCTTGAGTTGGATGATGATGTGCTTCAGGGCATAGAGGGCTCTCTTCGTGGTCCACATATCCGGACGCAACCCACCACCACCTCGATCCCTTCATCTATTTCTAGTAGAGCTCTAGGATCAGCACCTACAGACACGGTACATGATTTTTTTGTGCCTAGAAACACACCTGGAGCACAACCTTCCTTAGAGGCAACTGGGTGGAATAGGGAGGTGCATGAACAAGCAGACATTGCTTGTGCAGATTTTTGGTATTTCAACATCCCTTTCAATGTGGAAAGTTCTCCTTATTGGCACAATTTGGTTATTGCATTGACAGTTGCAGGAAAAGGCTACAAGGCGCCTTCTCACACAGACTTGAGTGGGAGGTTAGTAACTAGTTAATTTAATTTTTTTGATAAATTTATGTTCTTTAATTTATAGCAATTTATGATGAATTTAAGCTATTTTTTTGTTTACAAATTAAAATTGTGTACTTAGTTTCACTTTGTGTTTGTAGGTTGCTTAATAACGCAATTGAAAGGGCAAGGGCATTAAAATTGTGTACTTAATTTCACTTTGTGCTTGTAGGTTGCTTAATAATGCAACTGAAAGGGCAAGGGCAGCGGTAGAAGAACAAAGAGAAGAATAGAAAAAACATGGCTGCACTATTCATTCTGATGGGTGGACGGATGGCAAAAACTGCACCATCATTAATTTTTTGGTAGCTTGCAAAAATGAGTGTTTTTGAAATCAGTGGATGCCTCCAACATAGTGAAAAATGCAGAAAATTTGGCTCAAACGTTGGAGCAAGTTTGCATGGAGGTTGGAATTGAAAATGTTATGCAAATAATTACTAACAATGCAATAGCATATGTGGCAACTAGTAGAATCCTCCGAGATAGACACGGCTCATTTTTTTGGACACCTTGTGCAACACATCCTTGACCTTCTTTTGGAGGACATAGGAAAACTTGATTGGGTCACACCGATTGTAGAGGATGCAAGGAGGATCACTAAAATTATCTACATTCACCTTTGGGTTCTTCACTTGATGAGGGAACACACCCATGGGTTGGTGAGATCCGGTGTGACAAGGTTTGCAGCTATTTTCTTAATATTGCAAAGCATTCTTGGTTCATTGACAATTTTGAAACAAATGTTTGTGAGTCAAGCATGGCTAAACTCAACTTATTCCAAGAAGCCGGAAGGAGAGAGGGTTGCACACATAGCCTTCGACAACCTATTCGCACAAAGAGCTTCAGAGATTGTGAAGGTAACTTCAAAACTTTGAATTTAAATTCAAATTGAATATTTGTTTTTTAAATGTCTTTCATTGTAAATTTGTAACTTTAATCTTTTTGCATTTTTATATTGTAGGTGTTCGAGCCCTTGGTTAGAGTTCTCCGCTTGGTAGATGGGATAAAACCCCAATGGGGTATCTTTATGAGGCCATGGATAGGGCCAAGGAGGCTATAAGAAATTATTATAAAGAGGAAAGCCTCAAATTTGATCCCATATGGGAGATTATTGATAGGAGGTGGAACCATCAAAACTCCACCTACCCATCCATGCAGCGGGGTACTTCTTGAACCCCCATTTCTTTCATTCAAGCACCTACTCAGATCCTACTGGAGAAGTTATGGAGGGCCTCACTACTTGCATTCAGAGGATGACACCCCATCTGAGGTGGCAAACCTTATTGTTGATGAATTGCAACATTACAGGGAAAAAAGGGGTAGGCTCTTTTCTTCAGACTTGGCTAAGCGAGCAATACACAATCAATCACCAGGTATAAAATTTCAAATTTACAAGTTACAACTATTGATAATTTGATAATTTGATAAAATATGTTTTGAAATTTTGACTTTTCTTTTTAAGTTTCTAACTCTTGAATATTTCTTTTTGTAGAGATTTGGTGAAAAAATTGGGTGAAAATACCCCAAATCTCCAAAAAATTGCCCTCCGTGTCTTATGCCAACCTTGTAGTGCATCCAACTGTGAGCGCAATTGGAGCTTGTTTGAGGCCATCCACAAGAAGAAGAGGAACAAACTAGCTCAGAAACGCCTCAATGACCTTGTCTATGTGCAATATAATCTTCAGTTGTGCACAAGAAAGGTAGAGGAAATATCAGATGATCCAATTGATTTGGATGAGATAGATCCTTACAGTGATTGGATAGGGCGAGATGAGCAACCTCTATTGTTTTCCAAGGATGATATCTATGATTTAGAGAGACAGGCAATGGAGGAGGGGCGTGGATTAGCATTCTTATTGGATGACATAGAGGATGATCCTGAGGAGGAGTCATTGCCAGTGCCACCAACAATAGCGCCAGCATCTACATCCAGGATGGAGGTTGAGGAGCTATAGCAGAGTCCTACGACTAAACCCTCTCCCCTACTAAAAACTAGACATGGGAAGAGGCAGATGTAGATTTGTAAAAACTAAAATATATGTAATGTCCCCAACTCAAATCAAGATGATTAGTAGCAGATTGGCTGTCCTTTCCTTGGTTTGCCCAAGAGGCAGAGGACGTAGAGCATCATTGGGTAAGAAATGAAGTCCTTGGCTTGTTCTTAATTCTAATTTTAAGTTGAGTGCACATCTTTTGATGCAACTTAAGTGAACTTAAGTTATTTTATGTTGGGCACGTCTTTTTAGGCAACTTAAAGTGATGCCTAGCCAAGGGACTTAAGTTGTCCCCTTTTTATGACTTAAGTGACATCTTTAAAACATGTGCTAATTAGCCTAAAGGGGGGCGCCCAACTTCTAGGAGAAGATAAGAAAATATTTTTAGGGTTTTAATGTGAGCCTTTGGATTAAAGATGTTAAGATGAAGGGTGGAGATTAAATCATATGATTATGAATTGTTATATAACACCCTAAAGGGCTCCTTTGGAGGCATGGTGTGATGAAGTTTTTTGCTTATTGTTGCTGCAACTTGGCTTGAGGATTGAAACCCTTGAGTATCCTTGGTTTCGGTGAGACATACGGGCTCTCCCTAGTCAGAAGAGTGTGTTTCGGTGGAAGAACTTTGATTTGTGAAACCCTAGCACATTGTTTATTGAAGGCTGCAAGATTTTATCAGGTTTGGAGGCCAAAATTACAATGTTATCAGTGCTGGTTACTCAGATCTGAAGATGTTCACTGCTGCAAATCATTCATTTCTGGTTTTTTTGAGGACGGCGGTTGAAGGGCAATAATTTCAGACTTAAAGATAGTCATTTTGAGCACCCAGCATCACTTTTGGAGGGAAGGCTAGGGTTAGAAAATATTCTAACCTAAATCTGGAACATTTTTTATATGAAATCTGCATATTTACTTCATGGAAATGTTGATATTTAATTCTGAAATTTCTGGGCAGTTATGAGGGTTTGAAATGTCATTTTTCTAAGCATTGTAATATTCAAAATTTTCAATTAAATCTGATCAGAATTTCTGAGTTTGTTTGGAGCTACTTTAATGCAAATAAAATTTAGATTTATGCCCTAGTTTGTGAAGAAATTTGTTATTAGTTTTGTGCCCTAGATTTCAGAAAATTATTGTTTCTTTTTCGTATCCTATTTGGGGATATTACAATATATTAATGTAGTATTTACTTTCAGTTTTACAAAAACAATTTGCTATTTTCATTTTGTTTCAGACTATCAGTATCAACGCATTCCACATGAGGATGTCATTTTTGTATCCAATTTGCTTTCAAATCAATCAAATACAACTAGACTCAGCTTGTTTCTTTTATGTACTCATTTATTGACTCATTGGATGCATCTTATCATCGAATTTTGCAAAAAAAGCGCGTTCTTAATGAAATTTAAGCAATTTTTTAAGTTGCCAAGTTTTTTGCCAAGTTGAATTTTTTGGGCTTGGCGAGTTTTTCAATTTGGCAAGTTTTTCAACTATGATTTGAAAACTACTTTGGGATATTTGCTTTTTGCCTTTTTCTTTCTTAAATCTTAATCAACGTCATATTTTAGCTTCTATTACCCTAAATTGAAAACACTATATTAAGATAATCATTTGTACACTGCTTCAGGAAGTTTGATTTTAAAAAATTTGTTGTTCTGTTTTTCCTTGTTTTTGGCCCATTTTTTTCCTCAACTGTATTTCACATATTTGTGAAGCTCTAATATTTCATTTTTTATTAATTGGCTACAATAATTCTTGCCATAGGAGTTCCAGCAGAAATGTAATGACATAAGATGAATTGCCAAATTGTACATCCTGTGTATTTTTCCTCGCATCAATTAAGACAAATATGCAAAAATAAAAAATAAGACATGTAATGCAAGCTTGCAATACAAGAAAAATGGCATACAATGACAATGTTACAAAGGTAGATGCGTAGGAGGTTGGTAAACTAACTGTAGCTTAGTGACTTAGAAAAATAATTACAGTGTAATTCTGCTTTTGACTATGAATTTTCATTGTTTCCTTCCCACAGAAATGAAATTGTTACAAATTTCTGCTTGAGATGGGTAAACTTTTGCTGAAAAGTGGATTGAGATAACCTCACTGCCTTTAGTAAGTGTGCCATTTTCCCAACCAAATGGTGGTTTTCTAATGTCTAGTAGTCCTAATTTGGATGCCATGGCCAAAATGATACGTCCAAAAGGTGAAGGAAATAAGCTGAAGTGGAGCAATCTGCTCAAGAAAAGAATCCATATGGGAAAATATGCTCATGGGAAGGCAATGTTACTGTCATAAGAACTTCTGTATATAAAAAACTGAAAAGCAGAAAAGGCATAGGAATTGATACAGAAACCAGAACATACATATCCTCTTCTTTTTTAAACAACAAAATGTAAATAAATTGAGAGCCGATCAAGATTAACATATCAACACCGAAAATAAACATTTCTAACAGTGTTTCTCCAACTTTCCAGCGCAACAGCATGCAGCAGCATGCAGTGACGTAGGATGCAATTTGGGGGATGGCAAGGTGACAACAATTTAAATAACTTAAGCAAACTAAAAGCAGCTAAAATATTACAAAGTAAATGCAATCTGTTGAATTCCAAATGAAAATTCTCCACTTTTACCTTTTTACGGGTTTTTGTATTTATTGCTTTAAAAGTACCCTTTTCTATTATAATGCACCAAATAGAGCAGATTATGTTCTGAAAAAGGATGATGTCCCCTTCAAGTCTCCAGGTTCCCAGTGCATCCAGGACGTCACCCAGAATCCAGGGACATATCCTTGTGGAATGCTGATTTGTAACTTATTGTTTTGTCACAACTCACAAGGTTGTCAAATTGTGTGACACAAAGTGATATTTAGACCTGTTGCAGAAGGGGAAAATTATCCTAATTGTGAGATCTACCTTTCTGTGAAATTATAGTCCAAATAGAGGAAGATGATTCACCTCTGAAAGTCATACACAATGCAAACAAAGGCTGAATCTGGCTGTGCTGCAGGACAGAATGCATACATAATGATATCTACAGTATGACCAAGTTTTGCATGAAGCAGTGAAGTTTTGGGCGGGCTGTATGGCCAGACAGTAGACCTTGAAAGAATCCAGGTGTAACAGGCCTGATCCTCCAACTCTGGTACAAACTAATATAAGCACAACAAAGGATGCAGAATGGATGTCTGAAACAGATGCTGCATGCTCTTTGTTAGCAAAATGCAAATACAATGAGATTCTCCTTGAACAAAAGTAGAATGCATAGGAGGATGCTGATACTAAGTCTAGCATTAGAGAGCTTGAAAGAAAATTTACAAGATAATTCCACTTATATTCTCCTCATAGGAGCACACTCTGACAAACTATTTAGTCCAAAGAGCTTATCCCTGGTCTTAATTATCAAGCATTTCCATGCCCCCTCTTTCTTTAGGCTTGCAACAAATGCTCTGGGCAACTACATAAAAGTTTCTTGATCCGTGGTGAGCAGATCAGAGAAAATATTTCAATTCTTTTTATAAATTTCTCATCTGAAGCAACACATGAAGCACAGTAAACATGGGTCACAGCAAGGAGGTTACAACAAATTTGAACTCAATTGCCCAAGAAATTGTTGCACTGATTCAATATGCAATTTTCTATTCAACCCCTGGCACAACATAATAAAATGAATCAAAGGGTAAATCTTTGGAAGCAAAGCTATTGCCAAAAACCTAAAAATTCCCCCCCAGTGGATCCAATTCTACTTTAGAGGGAAATTGGGTGGCTGGATGACTATTTACAGCACAATGATGCACACCACTAAACTTTGGAGGTAAAATTTGACAGGAAATGTCGGGCAGTCTTACGGCATTGCTGAAGGACTTCTCATCTTCAGTGATTAGTGAGAAAAGAATCATTAGAAAAATACTCATTGATAAGCTAAATATCCTCTTTCCAAATAACAATTATGGCTTTGATAATGCCCAACACATGTCTGGCGAGCAGATAACCATGGAATTCACATATTCACATGCATCTAGAGCAAGCAGGCAATCTCGCCTTATGGATTTGAATAGGTCATTACTAACCATGTGAATCCTTATCAAGGCATCAACTGAAAGAGTATAGATTTCTTAGACAAAGAAAGGGCTAAAACCAAGAGCCTTATGCATGGCAATAATAAGAGGCCATTCAATATGGTCATACAACTTATCAATAAAGGATTTTCTAATCCAAACGATATGCCCATTCAATGCATTCTTAGATGACAACAATATTATAGAAGATATGATGCTGTGATAATTTCAATATTCCTTGGCAAATGAAGGACAGAAATATGCTTGGTTCATGGGGATAAAGCTAAGTTACCGAATCAGAATTGGAATCAGATTTGGGTACATAAGTACAGTACACTAGTACAGAAAAAAATTCTTTGGGCATTGGGTACATTTTGGATATGTCCATACAAAAAACCTAAGTAGCCGGTTCGGGTTCGGGTTCGGGTTCGGGTTCGGGTTCGCGGGTTCAGTTCGCCGGTTCGGCAAAATTTTTTGGGGGGTGGGTTTGGTTCGTCTTGGGTTCGTTAGTACGAATTACAAAAACATGTAAAAAATATATAAATTTATTGTTAAAAATAAATTATTAATATAAAATTTTAATTAATCAATTAACAATTAATTATAACTTTATAAGTCTATAAATTTATAAGCTATATTTATAATTATATAATTATAATAACAAATAATAAATACAAATTAAATTATTATACTATATATATTATAAATTTATAAAACAATTATTTATTTTTTAATTATAATATTTATATTTATTATTTATGTGTGACTGGTTTTAAAATTTATATAGCATGGTTCGCAAAATTTATATTTATATAGCATGGTTCGTAAAATATATATGTATATAATTAATAAGATTGAATAATGATATGGCAATTTTAAATTATTTATGTGCGACTACTGTAACGGGTGTAGCCTGCAACTCGGAACCCTCAACATCCAACCGTAATGTGCAGAAAACAAATTAAATCGTGTCTGCGAAGTCTGAAATTGTTCTTTTTCGCAGTGGCGGATGTTAGAAAAATAAATAGGACCCACAGACAGACCAGACCAGGACCCATAGACGGACCGGACCAGGACCCGACCCAATGTGAACCCGGACCAGGACCCAGCCCAGAACCAGGCGAACCGGCTACATAGCAAAAAACATATAAAAATCATAAATAAATACATGTTTGTAGCCTAAAAACATGAATTAAGCTCAGATATCACATATCAAGCGTATTGTAAACAAACTACCATACATAGTAAAAATTCAAAATATAGTATACTAAATCAATATCGAGTTATCAAACATAAAAGTTATTATAGATATTCAAAATATTATTTGAAAAGTGTAACAATGTTTGGAAAGTGAAACAATTTAAAATATCTAATTTTAAAACCGTAGATTCATAATACTAAATTTGCATTATGATAAAATTTTAATAATATATAATTTGTAGATTTCTAAATCTATAAATAAATAAATTTATATCAGACTTTTATTTCTATGTATATATTAGAAAACAATATATAAATATTAAAAATTTAAAAATCAGTATATAAATATTAAAAAACAGTATATAAACATTACCATATTAAAAATAGAATTTGCAGCACAGCTAGAGATGCTAGAATTGGCATT
The DNA here is from genome assembly GCA_007258455.2 of Sequoia sempervirens. Classification (NCBI taxonomy): domain Eukaryota; kingdom Viridiplantae; phylum Streptophyta; class Pinopsida; order Cupressales; family Cupressaceae; genus Sequoia; species Sequoia sempervirens. Next base: position 53,330 of record VDFB02378105.1, read on the forward strand.
ACACATCACTATAAAAAATCTACATAGGTAGGCACCCAGATTGGTATATAAATCCCAAGCAAAGCGCAAGCACGCATTTTTCCTATGAATGTTTTTCGAGCACATGAAATGTGAAATAATGTGGTCATTTATGCACAAAGGTTTCGTCTATCAGAAAATTTAAAAAATGCATTCAAAAATCCATCTACGCTAACTTGGATGCAACCTAGATTCAAATTAAAATCACTATCTGAAAATATTTGAACTGTCCGATTTTGCAGGTGATTCTGATTGGTACCCAATTTTGGTACAACTCATACCTAGAAACGGGGCTATATCTAGCTGATTCAGTAACATAGGGATAAAGCATTAGCATTGGCTTTGTATGAGGTGTTCAATAAGGTGATAGGTTGACAACCAAATCTAGGCTTTGAATCCCCAAAATTTGATGTTGCCATGATTGATAAGCATCCAAAAGACTTGGTTCCACAAATCCTCTCCAGCCCACTCTTAAAAGATCTTGGATCATGATGTCCTACCCAACTTACAAGAATCAGAGGAAATCCATCAAGCTTTGGTGACTTATCATCTGCCATTTGAAGTAGCACCTTACACGACTCGTCTTAGGAAAGAGGCTGGTAATAAACCTGACAGGAACTACATTCATAAACTTTTGCTTGGCATACCAACATGAAATGCTCCCTCAAATTTGTGGACTTTCTTGTAGACTGGTAAGCTTATCAAGAATTCATTTAATGGCTTCAAAGGTCCGCTTGGGCTTCAGGTACTCAAAGAAATCCTTCAAGAATCTTTTCCTCATTGTAATCCTGTGCAAGTGAGCCTTGATTTTCACTCCCATAGCTTCCTGGGCTTGATGAAGCTACATGAGATAGCTAGGTTTAACAGCCACATTTTGGAGCTCCGCATCAAAGGAGTGAAGCTCAAGCTGATCAGTATCAACTACATATTCCTTAGCTGCTGTGCGGTGGATTCTTCTAGGGATTTAGAAATTTTCTTTCCATGTTTTGCAGTAATGAAGCACTTCTAGAAATAGAACTATTGCATTATTGAGTTCAATTAGTCTCCCAAGGATCTAGGATTGAAGTCCACATCCTCTTAATCACTAACAATTGGAGCTGTGCAAATGATATCCATCAACAAGAAAATGAGTGTTATGAATTTTGCCCCCATAAACAGAAAAAGAAAAGGGGGGGGATGATATCTAAGAGAATGGATCCAAGATTCCAATTTATTTGGTAGTTTCTTGTCAAAATTAGAAATAAGTAAATCAAAGACTCTTCATTGGAGGTGCAGTTTGACTTCACCACACTTATCTCACTTGCACAAAAACACAGAGTAAGAAGACTGTCCTTATCCACAAGGGATTCAAGTTTCAACCATAGTAGGATCTTCCCCAGCATTAGGAAACTCTAGTATTACTCATCTCCATTAGAAGTGTATAAACTCGCAAAATAGAGAAAATGCGCGTCTAAATTAAGCAAAAGACAAACCAAGCAGTTAATAGGGATACCAGCCCGAAATTGCCATATTTTGGGCAAAGGATAAAGCTAGAGGAATAGGAACACTACTTTTATTGTCCCCATGGGAGGTGGAGAAAAACTTGGTTTGCAAACTATTCAAGACTCTATAAGCAAGCTATTTAATTTCACTTCTAAAATGCATTCTCTAACAACACAAGAAATAGTCCATTCTATCAGTATATTTTTTTATGGGAGTCCCATATAATTCAAAGACAAGATTCTCTTAGTCAAGTAGGTGGTGATCAATCCACGGTCATGGCACTCCAAAGCTTAAAAAATATTTGAAAATGTATTTGCTTCCATTTTGGCTGTTCCTCTTAAGAGCACAAGGTTTTGGCTTACTTCCACATGAAGAATGACTTTAGGATCTCTGTGTAGCTTTCTGCATTGTTTGGGGCGAGAGTACTTCCAATGGTTGAAGTCAGCAGCTTAGGGAACGCTTCTTACTAGATTCATGAATGGTTTGAGAAGCTCTGGGAGATTGAATTGGAGGATGTGGAATCTTGTAGGGTACTGATGAAACTTTGTAGGATATTTAATGTTTTTAAGTTTGCCCAAGCCTTTGCAGAGATTTATGTCATGTAGGAATCCGAGTCCAAAATAGGACTGCCAAGCTCATGTCTGTCTACTGTGATTTTTGTTAGGATTAAGGTGCCATTCACCTTGTAAATCCTTTATAAACTATTTTATTGAATTCCAACATCTTGGAAAGTGTACATAGACACATAAGGTGCTAGGGGATAAATAATTTTTTTTTTTTTTAAAGGTGCAATGCACCCATAATATTAGGGGTAAACGCTTTTTTGACCAGAGCTATGAATGGGGTACAACAAACCACAAGAAACAACCAAACCCGCGAGCACAAAGGCCCAGCGAAGGCACAAGGCCTGCGAGCACTTTGGCCCAACGAGGGTTTGAACACTAGTGGCTGTCACTACAACCAAACGACTTGACCACCGAACCATGCCCTTATCAGCAGCTAGGGGATAAACAATTATCTCCCAAAGCTTATTGTAAATATATTCATCATGGAAAGTGAGGTTAATAAGCAACTGTAAATTAAATAATATACATTGATTATCCTTTTCAAAGGTGGACACCTAGGAGAGGAAAAGGACAATCAAGTGACAGTTGAAATTCCATATTTTTGTGCTTTTTGGTTCGACAAAATGGGACACCTAGCTTTGAGGATAAAGTGACTGCTCATATTCTAGAATTGACATATCATAAGTGACAAGCTCATCTTCTCAACTTGGGCATGGATTTTTTGGAGGGGAAGGTTTGGAAGGTCAAGGAACACATGTGACTCTTCAATTCACATTCCCAATGGTTTTGGATGCCCAAGTTGGAGAGCTATAAATATGTGTGTTGGGGGAAGACAATGGTCATGATTCAGAGTGTAGTTTGCAAGTCTGAAGAACGATTGTGTTTTACAAGTTGCTGAGCATTGAGGAAGAATATTTATACTCAAATATTGAAGTAGTAATATTTCTTGGCCTCTGTTGCTAGTGGAATTTTTTCCCGCAAGGGTTTCTCCACATAAATCTGTGTTTATTGTGGTTTGTTCATTCTATTTTCTGCATTTAACATTCTACAAAATTAAGAATTCTATGTGGATTGTTTTGTATCGACATACAACTTAATTTTCAAATTTGTGTGGCATAAAATCAAATTTCATTGTAATGGATTTAATCTCATAATTCCAACAATTTTGAGTTAAAGCAAAAGACAGAAGCTAGATATACCAATTGATAACCAAAATAGGAGATATTATACTTAGCATAATAGCAGAAATGTGTGAATAAATAAGAAATCATGTACACACACAAATTCGCTGGGTTTTATCAGTCAACCTATTGAAGAATGGCAAAACTACCCACATAACAGCTAAGTTTGAGTGGAAAAACCATCTGAATGTCTTTGAGCCAAAGTTCACTCAGATAGCGCAAATCCTATTCCTAGATAGCTGTAGGTGAGACTGACAAGAGTTTTGCCAAAGTAGCTTTACTCCCTGAGTAACTGGAATCGCCTGGCCTTTGGATCTGTAACAGAATATAATAGGGACCAAGCATCCACTCTCATTTATTAAGCACCTTTATAAGTTGCTTGTAAGTTTTAATGAATAAAGCCCACCATTACATATTTACACTTCCTGAAATCCAATATGGATAAGTCTTTATATCCCCCTATAATTTCACATCATGTAAATGTAAATAATGTCACAAATGAATATTTTGATTTCTGTATGAATGGCAGAATAATTTGATGAATGTAATGGACAGGAATGAGGTTAGTTGATGCATTGAAAAATGCATGAGAGTATTGGCCTTCTTAATTTTTTTGTTTCCTTCCCTTTACAACCCAACATTAGATACACTATTTCCAACTCACTTCACCAGAATCCAGTGCATGCCACATATCAGGCTAAAGCCATGTCACATTTTGGAAGGGTAATAACGAACCACACACTTGGAATCTACTTGATCCGGTTGGGCTTTCCCAATCAAATCAAGAGACTGCTAGTATCAACTGGATGCTTGACCTTACAAAAGTTCAAGATTGGAAAAAATGGTGCTTAAGAGTTGTTATCTCAGTGGTCAATAATCTAAGGTGTAGAGATTGCAAAATAACAGAATCACCTTCCATAACATTTGTCTCCCAATACAGGCATTTAATCCAACCCAGAGTTAGCTCAGCATGCCAAAAATACCTTCACTTTAGCACTTCTCATACATCTAGCTCCACGTGCCAAATATACCTTTTCCTTAACATTTCTAATAGTGCCCCCCTTCCCTACTTAAACCTTTATTTTCAAGACATGCTCCACCAGAATTCAGCTTGACAAAAGATGGAAGCAATGGCAATGAATATACCCCACAAACTGTTCAGAAACTGGCCAGGCAAATCATGCAAGGTCCTTAAGACAATTTCCACAAGTACAGAATTTGTTGCTCCAAATGTGGAAAAAGCCAATTTTGCATGCACGATAGTGCATATTAATAGTTTTTGAAATGTTTCTCCATATTCTATCAATAACAAAGTAAAACTGAGGATGAAACTTTCCCATAACAAAATTTATGATTTTGTGCCAGCAGATAAAGGTTGAAGCTACTGCCCAAATGTTACTGAATATCAGACTAAACTGGATTCATGCTTTGATAAGTAAGCAACTCAAGCAGTGTCTAAGGTTGATGTATTAACATCCATCCATTCATTAAACTTCAACAAGAATAGAGGATAGGCACATAATAGAAGAATATGACAGGCATCCTCTGTGAATGCAACAACATAAAAATCATATCAACTTCTCATTGGATCATATCTAATGTCATAATTGTCCCAGATACAGCTGACATAGAAGCCTTTGATGAAATGCTAAGCATATTTGATGGCAAAATCTATTACAAGATAAGATATTCAGTTAATTAGTAAGCGAATTGGAACTTTCTTGATCCTCATTACTTTTCGTGTGTAGATCCTCCCCATCTAAAAGACTATAAGTGTCTAGATATGGAGACAAAGAAACTCTGAGAGTCTTTGGTTCTAATAAAAAAAGATTATGATTCATGCCACATCAAATGGCATAGGCAAAGACTGAATTTATCTCCATTCCAGTTTCATATAAGTGCTCAGACATTAGCAAATTTATTAGAATCTAAATAATGACAGGCATTAATGCTACCTCTAGCCTCAAGTACGGCCTTGATAGGATGTCATAATAACTGAGAATCAAGCTGCTGTTTATGATACCATCTATCATCTGAAACTCATTAACTTTTTAGACATGATGAGATTCTAAGAGGAGCAAACATTGACAATTTCCAAAAAGTTGTGCCACTTGTTACATTAGTAGTATGTAAAAATGTTCCAAAACAAAGTGAGGGATGTATTTTGCCTCTAGTTGACTCCAAGCAACTACAAGCTGTATAAAAGAATTTCATGTTAATTTAGTCATAAAGCAAGATGCTAAACTTCCAATAGAAGAACTAATTGGGCAAGTAGCTTGGGATGGAGGGGTTGGGGAGTGGGGAGTGACCTTACTTGTACAGCCATTGGTATATAAAATATTGAGGAAGTTCACCCTGAAACTTGAAAAGGTGCTAAATTATGGTATGAGTAAAGAAATTTGAGGATTCTTGGCCATTACTCAAAAGTCCGAGTCAGACAATATGAACCAAACTGGTTTGACTTGCTAATATCAGCAAATCTCTGCCAAGACTAAGCAAGTCTGGACAAGACCGTAGAAATCAGAGCAGGACCCATTAAATTTGTTGTATATGATGTTTTCTTTTCCCATGTCTTTACCAAGACTTTTCACAAATCTGAATCAAAGTCTAAAATAGACCTCCCCAATCCAAGTCTATCTACTATGATGTTCAGTACATACAAAATATAAAAGCTAGATACCTTGGACAATGCCCAACATAAAAAATTTACACGATTGCAAAAATGTGACCAGAGTACAAATCATGTCCACACAGAACTTCTCTGGTTTTCTTCAGTCAGCCTATTGAAGAATGACTTAACTAGCCTAATGTCTGACAAGTATAAATTGGAGAAAACCATATGGGTTTTAATTTTTAAGACAATTTCCAATCCGGTAGAGATAACCCTCTTTATGGGTAACCAGAGGTGAAACTATTGGATTCCTTCCACAATTATGTAACTGAGATTGCCTGGCCTTTGCATACCTACTGCTAGAGAATTTCTCTGCAACTTGGATTTAAATTCGCATGTCACAATAAGCCCAGATTAGCATTCGGATTGTTAGCAAGACATTTCATTACGCATTAGAAGCAGACAGACTAAACACAGAGTTCTTGGCGGTACTGTAGGTCAAGAACAGGGCACACTGCAGTTTCCAACAGGTTTTAGCACATGCCACATTGTGGATTTATATATTATATATGCCAAACTAAAATTGTAAGAAAAGGATATATAAGGCATCACAAGAGTATGAGATAGAAGACTATGGGATGCATTTAAGTTTTTAACCATATGTAAAGATAGTTACATGTATGAATACAGATGGACGTGTTGAACATGAATACTTATGACATGATGTGCCCTATGATTTATGCGATGGTGTTTACTTTTATGCGTAAATCTTTGTCCCACTTATAATTGTTAGGAGAACTGACCCATTTGAATATAATGGGCCATATGAACACTTATCCTATGTGCATTGATGTATAGCTAGAGCTAAATCAAGTTTAGTGCTCTGTCTGATAAATTAAATATATGAATTAATAATAAAGATGACAAAGCATACCAGATACATGCGTAAAACCTAACATATGTCTTTATTCGCACATGAAATTATTACAGAAGAAGACCAATGATGGTCAGCCAAGGATCTGAGTCAATCCAACTAGATCATACTACTCTCCTAGACGATACACAATGTATTTAAAAGATCCGACAGTTGCCAAGGACACAACCGTCAACCAACCAACGCTTATAACTACCCGAAACCAACAAACAATTAATACATAGTTGGATAACCAATATTATCGAAGCATAATAATAGTCATTGTACACTGACTACAAATCCGATAAGTTAGCATATGTTCAGTTATTTCAGATCTATGTAGACATGAACCCTTGAGCACCAAACCTCACCAGATCAAAATTACTTAGCTGCATACATGTTTCGTAAGGCCAAAGTCCCATAATGCCTACATCAAGGCATACACCACTTTCAGAGAATATCAAGATGCACATGAAGGTAAGGGGGTCCAGAATGCTAAGAAGCTGAATCTCAGAGTGTAAGAGGATTGCGCATAACACGGGCTCCAATGACTACAAAACTTAAAACTTAAAGGATCTCATGTTGTCCGTAGATTGGCAAGGATCGGTTCGCGAGGTAGCACAGAATTTTATCTATATACATAAAATAAAGTGAATAAGTCACATTGCTCTCCAAAAAGAGTCCCACACACCCAGGAGGCTTACTGGCTCTGATGGAATATTATAAAATAATTAAAATTAAAACCAATAAAATCAAAAACGATTCCCAATAGAGATCAGCATCAGAGCTCACTTGGGGACATCACTTAGTAGTAATCAACAGATACAAATCTTGAAAAAATGCAGACAGATCTCTAGAGTTCGTGTAATTTCTGTGTGTCAAAATTTCTGAGTAATCTTCAAACTGTTTTGAGCTATTTTGGGTTTTGAAAAGCGCGTTGATTTTCTAAATTGTGGAAACAAACAAGTAACTAGGTATTCTCATGATCAATATAGCTAATAAAACATGACCAGATAAAGTTAAGGGATAAAAAATCATACCTGATAAAATCCAAGTTAATAGAATAAGCAAAGAGGAGGCAGCCATATAGACACCCACAATGTAAGATTGGGTGAAGAAAATGGGAACATAGCCAGGTAGCTGAAGCTCCTCTGGAAAATATGGATGCTTCATCACATCGCCCATTTCAATCCAAATTTTCAATTAAACTTAGCTAGATATGTAGATGAGACGATCACATCAACTTATCCTAAACTCAGCCTAACCGTTTACTCGAACTACGAATAACAGAACTACAACAAACATCACAGAAAGGGTATTTTTAATGGCAGCGCGTATCCAACAGGCTGTATGCAATGCCCATCACTCCCTACGTATGTATGCCTTTAAATGCTCCATCTTCGGTAATAGCACCAGATGCGATAAAAAATTAGAAAAAAAAACCATATGACCACCGAAAATTTAGGCCCTGACCACAAGTGTGGGCCTAAATTTTTGGTGCTCATATGGTTTTTTCTTTTTTTTATTTATTTTAAATAAAATTAAAATTTTAAAAAGAGTGTGTCATGGTGATCTATATTTGATTTAGATATAGAATGTGATTTTTAGTTTTTTAAATACAATCAAAATTTTAAAAAGAGTGTCATATGAAAGGATATAAAATTATGATGATATATATTTGATTTATATATAATTATTAAGTAAAGAAGATCATATTGAGCAAATGATTTTTCTAAGGATATGTATATGTGCACATTTGTGGTCAGGGTCTAAACTTTTGGTGGTCATATGATTTTTTGTTTTTTCTATATACAATCAAAATTTTAAAAAGTTTGTGTCACATGAAAGGATATAAAATTATGATGATATATATTTGATTTATATATAATTATTAGGTTAAAAGGGGTTTTGTAATGAGGAGTATCAGATGAATAAAAAGATATGGTGGAAATTAAAACATTCGCTATCATCAAATGGATTCTAGAGTAAAACTTACAATAAATACATGATTATGACATGTGCAAAAAATATATTATATTTTTATTTTCCCACTACAAATTTTTCTATAACTAACAAAAATATGTCTTTTGCAATATTAAAAAAGTATAATTCACTTTAACATGGTTATTTAGCAAACAAGAAATTTAACATTTTGTTGAAACTTCAAGGTCTCTTTGAATATCATTGCTTAAGTTGAAAACTTCTATTCCCTTATTGAGGAGCACTTAAGCAAATACATATATGGATGATTGAAATTAACATACGATCAAAAAGATCTTTTTTTTTCATTTTTCAAGACAATATCATTCAACTAGTCATAAATGAAATGAAACAAAAAATTCTTGATCTGTATTAATTATATTTTGAAACAATATTTTTAAAATAGTCATAAATGATGGGTAAAAAATGATCATAACCTTACATTTATTACATTTATCAAAATAATCTATTTAAATATTATAAATAATAGAGAAGAAAAAAGATCTTGAACTTACATTTATTTTTATGTTAAAGTTTTTGAAAATAGGGAAATAAAAATTGTATTTAGTCTTTTGCTCAATCCATGCACATGTCTACATAAATAAACATATTTCATTTAGTTGATTTGTCACATTTTGACACTATTGAGCAAATATGTGAATTAAGTGTAGTTGTTACTTTTGAGTTAGTAGATGATGTCAAAACATATTAGTTCTACCCCTCAATCATTGGCTCTCAATTGAAGAGGATTCAACCTAAAGGCTCATGCTTCCATATTTAGTAGCTAAAAGTTCTTTGTGGATGATATAAAATCCTCCATAAAAAATTAAAAAATTAAAAAAAAAAGTAGTGTTTGTGCTTTATGGAATGATATGGAGATTTGTAAATGTGTTCACGATTATCATATTTAGAGAAAGTACATAATAAATAAGATAAAACCATTTGAATGAAAAAAATGGTAATGTTCATAATTCATGCATTAAAATTTTTATTTCATAGATATGTTGTCAGGTGAATTCGTGGACATTATCCCTACATGTGTATGTTTTGAATATGTTCATATGCAAGACATAAGTACATAAGTCTGTGTCAGTAGAATTCAAATTTGAACATCAACCAACTTAAATAGTCCTTTGTCACATTTGTTTAAAAGGTATATGTCCACCCTTATAATTACAAAAATAGATATCATAAAATAGCAAGCAAAGCTTTGAACACACATTAAATACTTTATGCCTTATCTAAATAAAATACATTTCTCATCAAAAAAATAAATGAAAATATTTTGAACTATGTTAGAGGCATAATGCATCAACACATTATTGGTATATTACTAAGTCAATTAGAATTTTAGGAAAAGGGATACAATTGATCTATCAATATTGAATTGATGCATGTAACTTTGACAAGTTTATAAAGCCTTAAGCCAAGCATTTGCTAGGAATTAGCCAATAGTCTCAAAAAAATGGTAGGATGTTAGGAATATGTCAGAGTCAAATTTTTTGTTGGTTCTTTACTACAAGATGGTGCACATGCATTTCAAGATCTTTGCCATGTACTCTAAACTCTCTCTAATGAATATAAACCTTACACATAAACATTATGTGGAGCAATCTACACCTTACACATCTAATATACAATCAAATTAGATTGTGATAATATTGCAAAGAAATATAATTTCATAGCTAACTATCTTCACCAAATTATATTGTGATCAAATCCTATAAATCACAAACATAGCTAGTGGAGAAAAAGAAATAACCACTAATCTTCAATTCTCCATCAAACTGTTGTATTTTCTTTTATTTCCTAATAATGATGTCTTTCTCATTAATTGGAGAAATTTCTTCAACTAGATATGAACTCACTATAAAGGTCTTTAAAGAGATGGGATAGCTAGTTTTATTTGAAGCATTAATATTTTTTTGAATGGATGGTCATTTTTAAATATTTTTATCGAGAAGTTTCCTTAGAAAATATTTCAATATTTTAGATTAATAAATGATAGATTTTGATTAATGATGGTTTGTCAATTGAAATATTCTATGCACATTCAAGATTAGTTTTATTGTAGATTTGGTAGAGTAGGTCTTTATTATTCTTCTATGTGTCAAATTATGACTATGTAATTGACTTTGAAGAAGTTTAAGCAAAGTAGGTTTTATTATTTTTATGTGATTTCAGGACTTTGAGAAATTGTCACTTCTATGAATTTGGTGGTTTTTTACAAAAATAATTCTACTGCAATATTGAGGTTTTGAGAAATTTTTCTTCTATGATTTTGTAGGTTTGAAAAAACAAAATTAATTTTGTGCATTTAGATGATTTAGGGTTTTGAGATTTTTTTAATTCCACTATGATATTGGGATTTGAAAAAAAAAAGTGTATTTAGATGGATTATTGTACTTCACATGTATTTTGGCCCAATTTTTGTGTGGGCTTCATATGAGATTCTTTGAGGCCCTTTTAGCCAAAATTTTATATCGTCTTATTCACTCATATAAATTTATACATATTAAGAATCCATTCAATTAATCTTCTTACATCACATTTCAAAGTTATAAACGTGATAGGTGCATTTCATTAATATTATCTACTTGCAAAGATGCATACTCATTGTCACAATTCTATTACATCTTGGAATTATCATAAAATTTATAATATTATTTACATATACACAAAACATATTAGTTCACTAAATAATAAATTAGTTGGATTCATTCCATATTTAAAATTTTCTAACTAGAAGAGAAAGTGACAACCAACTATTGGATCGTACCACATAGTCCTCACCCAAAACTAAATAGATTAAAACAAAACCAAGTGATCACAAATAACTCAACACAAGCACATCACTAATATATTATGCACCCTTGGAACGTGTCATACAAACTTGTGAATGGGTAAAATTTTCACCTATTACTAGAAAATTTCATTAATTATCATTACCATAGAAATTGGGGATAATAATCAATATATTTACAAGCCAGCTTCATCATCGCAAATGATGCAATTGATACAATCCAATCATGCATTTTACATTACCACACAAAGGAAACACACCCACATTACCAATTTAATTATAAAGGAATAAGAGGAAACTCCTTCCCAAGTAATTTTCAAGCTTTGGACCAATTGTGAAATTTCATAATTACTCTTGACTAAGCAATCAAGTTACCATTTTTTAACATTTTTTTCCCATGTGAAAATAATAACCTATATGAATTCAAAAAAAAAACTCAAGATCAATTTTGAAGAACTTGTTTTAACACTTCAAGCATTCAAATTGTAATCATAATTTATCTAAAAAAGTATGTTACTTTTGGCTAAGTGATTGAGTTACCATTTTTGGGACAAATTTAAATTTTCCCATGTGAAAAGAGTCACCTATAGGAATTTGAAAAATGGTTTGAGATCAATTTTGAAGAAATAATTTTAATAGTTTAACCATTCAAATTGTAATCTTAATTAATCTAAAATCTATGTTTAAAATGAG
>VDFB02378106.1:0-22054 GCA_007258455.2 Sequoia sempervirens
TCATTCACTTTGGTCTACTTCTTGATTCCTTTTCCATTTCAACTTCTCAAGACAGGAAGAATCTCTTAAGTCAATACATTATGTGTGTTATCATTCTTCCAAACCATTTATCACCATCCCCCTCCATTATACTAGCTCAAAAACATTATCCATATCCCTATCCAAAAACATTATCCCTATCCCTCCTTTGTACTATATCTTTATACTAGACTTCTAATTATTCTTGTATATATTTCTAAAGAGACTTGTTTGTTCTAGATCTTTATCAATACTATCATTGTTTTAAAAAACTTTAGTTGCTCTATTAATTTCTTCTTTAATAATTCATAGCTTCTATAAGGCATTTGAATATTTCAAACTCTCATCCACATGCCTTATAAAGACATTTGAGGAAAACTATGAATGAATAATTACGATGATTGCATCAATTACATGGTAAAAAAGAGCCTTCTTCAATTGTTTAATTAATAAATTATAGTGTAAATATGGATAACATTAATCATTATATTTTCATCGGTTCATTATTAAATTTATTCAATTAATCATTTATAATGCAAATATGGACAACATTGGTAAAAAAAATGTATTAACTAAAAATCCATATTGAACTTAAGAATTCCATGGAATAAATACATTCCTCTATACTTCACTCTATCGCTCCTCTCTCACCATCCCTCCTAACCTTCCTCTTCCCATAGGTGGAGAGAGGTATAGAGGGATAGAGGGATAGGGGGAGGGAGAGACATGGAGAGGTAGGTAAAGAGAGGTAAGGTTGAAGGAATAGAGGGATAGGTAGGTAGAGAGAGTGATGGGAGATAGGGAAAGTAGAGAGGGAAGAGGATATATAAGTAGATAGAGGGGAGAAGTTGGGAAGGAGGGAGAGGTAGGTAGAAAGAGAGGTGGGTGAGATGGATTGGGGGAAAGGTAGGTAAAGAGGGAGAGGGTGAGTGCAGATAGAGAGAGGAAGGGAGGGAGAGAGAGAGAGGGAGGGAGGGAGGGAGATAGAGGGAAAGAGGGAGGGAGAGAGGTGTAGGTACATATCATGACGAAGTATTGCATCACGTTAAAGGATATATGCCATTTATTTTTTGGAATCTTTGTCATGGTAGTATGAGAATAAATCCTTTATTTGTATAAAAGATAATACTTACATTGTGATGAAGGACAAAAATAAAACATACTCTATGGATGGATGATTTGATAAAACTGGCCCCAGTGTCATAAGCTATTTTACCAAGATCTAAGATTTGAAAGTAGTTATGGCTAGATCCTGTATAGAGGAGGAGAGAGGAGGAGAGAGAGAGAGGGAGGAGAGAGAGAGAGAGAGAGAGAGAGAGAGAGAGAGAGAGAGAGAGAGAGAGAGAGAGAGAGAGAGAGAGAGAGAGAGGAGGTGGTAGAGTGGGGGATATAGGGGAGAGAAAAAGAGGAAATAAAGAGATGTATGGGGTATATAGAGTGAGTAGGTGGGAGGGATAGAGGGAAAGGAGAATGGGAGTGGTAGAGTGGGAGGGATAGAGGGTAGGGTGGGAGGGGTAGGTATAGAGAGAATTAGGGAGGGAGGGAAGGAGTGGTAGGTGGAGAGAGGTTGTGTGTGTGGGGGGAGAGAGAGGGGGAAGGATGGAGATAAGAAGTGGTAGGGTGGGGGGGATAGAGGGAGGGAGATAGGAATTGGTACGGTGGGAGGGATATAAGGGCACAAAATGGACTTAGTAGGAGGGAGAGATGTGAGGGATGATAATGAAAGATAAAGGTTTCTATTTGCATATTCTTATTATGAGGGGTGATGCAATTCAAGGATCAAAGGGTATAGTAGCACTTTCCCTAGATGATAAGATTTTTGAACTTAAGAATTCCATGGAATAAAAGCAATTGGAAATAGATGATAAGGAAAAGGTAAAAGCAGATCTAAGTATAGAAAAAAAGAATCGGTTGGGTGGAGACATGAAATTTTTATCTTAAAAGGTAGAAAAGTCTTGTAAATAGCTTGTTAAAAGAAACATTTGCATTCTCTAATCATAAAGACACTCTCAAAGCTAAGAAAAAAGAGGCTTAAAGATAAATAAATTGGAAATATAATGTTATGACATGGTGCAATTAATTAAGTAATTAAATTAATTAGTCAACATGGTGATGTTAGAGGGAATTGGCTAGGATGAATTAATATGTAGGATTAAAGATCAAATATGGTGGAATTAGTGTGTCTACAACATGCTACAAAGTGTTTTAGACATCTTAGATTTCCTACCATTGAATAATTTCTAGTTTCTAATTTCTAGCACACATTCCAATCCTAATAGGTCTACACATGTGGTATACCCCTAGAAGCCTCTTAACATAGTCATTGCATGGTATATATTTTTTAATTCATAAGACTGGATTGAGATGAATAAAATTTATTTTATGTCTTTCTAAATAAAGAGGGAGAGAGGGGTATTGATAAAGAACTAGTACAAAGGAGAAGTATCTTTAGAAATATATACAAGACTAAATATAAGTATGTTTATAATATCCAAATCAATAAATTCATACATTTTTATAAAGAGAATACTTACACTATGATGAAGGACAAAAAAAAACATACTCTAGGGAGAGAGAGAGAGAGGGAAGGGGGGATAGGGAATGGTAGGGTGGGAGGGATAGAAGGACCCAAAATGGACTTAGTATGAAGGGGAGATGTGTTGGTGGATTGTGGGACATAGGGACCCAAAAACATTTGAATAAAAAAAACTACATCTCAATCATCAAATAAATCAACAATGGAATATCAAACATGTATTGAATCTATAACATTATCTTAAAGAATATTATGGGCATCATAAGGAGGAGCATAAAAAAAAATTGATAAACACATTTTCATTTGTATCATCTAGAAAAAATACCATAATTGAAGTATAACAAGCATCTGGCACCTCCCCAGTAACTAGCTCAAACAAGGGATTTGTGACACATGAAACATGTTTGGACATTTTTTAAATTAAGTGGGAAGAACCATGCGTATGATGACCACAACAAGAACATGGGTGTAAGTCAAAACTAGAAATTATCTATCTCTTCCGTCAATACATTATCTATCTCATTCACTTTGGTTTGCTTCTTTTCATGTGTTTTAAGAGAAGATTTCTTCTTCATTTCATACATTCTAGTACCTATTGCCTCCAATTCTGCATTTCCATTTTCCCATTGCACATAGTGCACATGCTCCTTCTACAACTTCTCAAGAGTAGGAAGAATCTCTATAGACATTACATTATCTATCTCATTCATTTTTGTCTACTTCTTTTCAAGTGTTTTCAGAGCAGTCTCCTTTTTCATTTCATACATTCTAGTACCTGTTGCCTCTAGTTTTGCATTTCCATTTTCCCATTGCACATAGTGCACATGCTCCTTCATCAACTTCTCAAGAGTAGGAAGAGTTACAAAAAAAGGATTTTAATATAGTTTGGAAGAACTTATTTCTCTAAAGTAATGTGTAACTAGAGGACCCTATCTCCAATAAAATGGGTGTAATACTTGTCACAAAAGATTCTTTAACTTAAGAAATCCATGGAACAAATACAATTGGAAATAGATGATACGGAAAACATAAAATCAGATTTAAGTATAGAAAAAGATAATCAATTGTGTGGAGACATGAAAGTCTTATCTGAAAAGGTAGACAATTCTTGTAAAGAACTTGTTAAAAGAAACATTTGCATTCTTTAATCATAGACACTCTCAAAGTTGAGCAAAAAGTGGTTGCGAAGCTACATAAAAGTATTCAAGACATTCAAAACTCTATCCAAGAAAGGAATGTTGTTGTCCTAAGGGTTGATGAGGGAGAAGATGATCTAAAGCTTCAAGTAAACGATATGAAAAGGAAGTTAGAAGATCATGAAAAGGAATAGTACGAGATGTTAATAGGTAAGAGCAGTGGGGATGAGGAAAAATGTGTCATGATCAACTTGTAGATGCAAAAGCAATAGTTGGAAGTGTTGAAATTGTAGCAAAACAATAAACAACTAAAATTATCCATTTAGAAAAGGAAGTAAAAGATAAGAAGAAGATTTTATCATCAAAATAAAAGGAGATTAAGGCTATTGAGAGAGAGATGCAATCTAAAAGACATGAAATTGAGAAAATAAAGACAACAATGGAAGGTGGTGCTTATGAAGAAGGACACATGGAGACATTAGAAAAATAGAATTCACAAGAATTCGAGGTAGTTTAGAGTTGAAGGCTAATATCAAGCACCTCGAGGCTCAAGTAGGAAATGTTCAATTTACTTATAATAATCTTGTGAAACATTTTGATAGATCAAAAATCAAGGTGTTGTTGCACAACTCATAAAATTTAAAACTAAATTAATGATAAATTTTGAAGGTTCCTTTCATTATACTCATGCTCTGTAAATAAAAAAAGGTTTTAATTACATTAATACTATTTTCTAAAATTGTAGGTTGGAAAACACTGGGTGTTATGAAACCTGAAACCCACATATTGTTGGAAAACCCTCTACACATAACAACCCAATTGTTTAGTCACCCCTCAGGTAAATTTGGTTAGTTTTATGTATCCCCGACTTGTAACTCCTCCCCAAGCTCTCCACCCTTGAGATTTAAACAAGCACAATGAAATAAATCACAACCCAATTTGGTTAGTTTTATCTATACATAACTCTCCCACCCTACCACTTCCTATAAGAAATAATTTTAGAGAACATTAAGATCAAATAGAAGCCATGAAATATTAAAGAAGAAAGTGATAGAGTAACTAGGTCAATTTGATTAGTTTTAGTGCAAGACAAAGTACATAAGGAGTTGATGGTGAAGATGAATGCAATATAAAAATAAATAAACTCAAATAAAGTAAGTTATTGGATTGATAGAATCAACTACTATATATGTACTCATCATGGTTGAAGGTACTCTCATTGGTCCTCATATCTTACCTATCTGCATGTGCTCCTTAGGTTGCCAAATATGAAATGTATTTTCAATTTTCTTATTCAATTGATTTTATTTTGTGTGAAATAAAGATATGAAGATCCCTATCTCTCCATCCAAAATCATGGGATAAAATTATAACTTTATGTAAATTTCAAATATTGGAGATATAATTAGATCTTTTAGTTTTGATAAATTACCATAAATATGTTACAACTAATAGGGTAGAACTAGAATTTTAATCCTACAAAAAAATAATAACATTTGATATAAACATGATAAAAAACTATATAGTAATAATTATAAATGGGAAATGGTATGGAAACATAAAATAATAATATAGATTACACTTAGTAGGAGGGGGAGATGTGATGGTGGATTATGGGATATAGGCACCCAAATTGGATTTATAGTGTCAAGGAGGAATAGGGATAATGTTTTTGGATAGGGATAGGGATAATGTTTTTGGGCTCGTATAATGGAGGGGGATGGTAACAAATGGTTTGGAAGAATGATAACACATAATGTATTGACTTAAGAGATTCTTCCTTCTCTTGAGAAGTTGAAATGGAAAAGGAATATGAAGAAGCAAACCAAAGTGAATGAGATAGTGTATTGACTGAAGAGATTCTTCCCACTTTTGAGATTCTTCCTTCTCTTGATGAATTCAAGAGGTTTTGCATTGCATATGAATGTGTGCAAGTAAAGAATGTGAGAGATGATGCTATAAGTGGAGTTGAACAAATGAACTCAAAGATTCTTGAACTTAAGAATTCCATGGAACAAATACAATTGGAAATAGATGAAAAG
The DNA here is from genome assembly GCA_007258455.2 of Sequoia sempervirens. Classification (NCBI taxonomy): domain Eukaryota; kingdom Viridiplantae; phylum Streptophyta; class Pinopsida; order Cupressales; family Cupressaceae; genus Sequoia; species Sequoia sempervirens. Next base: position 5,733 of record VDFB02378106.1, read on the forward strand.
GAAAAATTAGATCTAAGTGAAAAAAAGGAGAATCAGTTGAGTGGAGACATGAAAGTCTTATGTAAAAAGGTAGACAAGTCTTGTAAAGAACTTGTTAAAAGAAACATCTACATTCTCTAATGGTAAATACACTCTCAAAGATAAGAAAAAGGTGGGGCTACAAAGCTACATAAAAGTATTCAAGACATTGAAAAATCTATCCAAGAAAGGGATGTTTCTATCCTAAGGGTTGATGAGGGAGCAACTGATCTAAAGATTCAAGTAAAAGATATGAAAAAAAAAGGTTAGAATATCATGACAATGAATAGTAGGGGGTGTTAACAGGTAAGAGCAATGGAGATGAGGAAAAATTTGTGTTGCCTATTTTCCTCACTCTCTCTACCTACCTCTCCCTCTATTCCTTCAACCTTACCTCTCTCTACCTACCTCTCCATGTCTCCCTTATTTCCTCTTTCCCCCTTTATCTAATTTTTCCTTTTCCTTATCATATAAAATCAAAATTTTCACCACTCCCTATCTCCCTCAAATGTCCCTCCTCTCCCTTCCTCTATCCCTCCACCCTACCACTCCCAATCTCCCTCCTTTCCTCTTTATCTCCCCCCTCTCTCCCTCACACATACACACACCTCTCTCCACCTACCCCTCCCTCCCTAACTATCTCTATTCCTATCCCTCCCAACCTACCACTCCCTATATCCCTCCTTCTCTCCCTCCCTCTATTCCTCTCACCCTACCACTCCCTATCTCCCTCCTTCCCTCTTTCTCTCCCTCCCTCTATCCCCCCCACCCTACCACTTCCTATCTCTCTCCTCTCCCCTCTCTCTCCCTCCCTCTCTCCATCACACACACATACAACCTCTCTCCACCTACCCCTCCCTTCATCCCTCCATAACTCTCTTTGTACCTATCCCTCTCACCCTACCATTCCCTATCTCCCTCCTTCCTTCTTTCTCTCCCTCCTTCTATCCTTCCCACCCTACCACTCCCTATCTCCCTCCTTCCCTCTTTCTCTCCCTCCCTCTATCCCTCCCACCCTACCACTTCCTATCTCCCTCCTTCCTCCTCTCTCTCTCCCTCACACACACACACAACCTCTCTCCACCTACCATCCCTCCCTCTCTCTCTCTATACCTATCCCTCCCACACTACCACTCCCTAGATCCCTCCTTCCCTCCATAGATTTAGGGCATTGTTGTAGGCTCAACTTAGTGGATATTGGTGAAGGAATACTTATAGGATTATCATTGTGCATGTTGAACCACTATAGAATAGTCTCAAGATACTTCCTCTAGTTTAACCATAGCTTCTTTATGACCATCATAGTGTAAGTATTCTCTTTATACAAATATATGAATTTATTCTCATACTATCGTGGCCAAGATTCCCAAAAATAAATGACATATATCCTTTAACATGATGCAATAATTCCTCATGATATGTACCTATCTTAAATTTTAACAAACATTGGTCACTTACTAGTACCTTATGTTATTTCTACAATTGTGCTGGTTTTTTATATTAATTTGGATATTCTAAAGATACTTATATTTAGTCTTATATATATTTCTAAGATAGGAAGGAGAGGGGGAAGGAGGGAGATAGGAAGTGGTAGGGTGGGAGAGATAGAGGGAGGGAGAGAAAGAGGGAAGGAGGGAGATAGGGAATGGTAGGGTGGGAGGGATAGAAGGAGGGAGAGAAAGAGGGAAGGAGGGAGATAAGGAGTGGTAGGGTGGGAGGGATAGGTACAAAGAGAGTTAGGGAGGGATGGAGGGAGGGGTAGGTGGAGAGAGGTTGTGTGTGAGAGAGGGATGAAGGGAAGGAGAGATAGAGGGGTGGAGGGAGATAGGGAGTGGTAGGGTGGGAGAAATAGAGGGAAGGAGAGAAAGAGGGAAGGAGGGAGATAGAGAGAGGTAAGGTAGGAGAGGTAGGTATAGAGAGTTAAGAAGAGAGGGAGGGATAGGTGGAGAAAGGTTATGTGTGTGAGGGAGAGAGATAAGGAGGGAGGGAAGGAGGGAGACATGGAGTAGTAGGGTGGGAGGGATAGAAGGACCCAAAATGGACTTAGTAGGAGGGGGAGATGTGATGGTGGATTGTGGGAAATAGGCACCCAAAATGGATTTATAGGATGGATGAGAGATAAGGAGAATGTTTTTGGGTTGGTATGATGGAGGGGGATAGTGAGAAATGGTTTAGAAGAATGATAATAGATAATTTATTGACTTAAGAGATTAGTTATATCAACCCGATAGCTTACTTTATTTGAGTTTATTTTATTTGTATTACATTCATCTTTACCATGAGCTCCTTGTGTACCTTCTCTTGCACTATACGGTAAAATGGATTGTGGGACATACTGAAAAATACTTGAAAAGAAGTAGACCAAAATGAATGAGATAGATAATGTATTGACTGAAGAGATTCTTCATGCTCTCAAGAAGTTGAGAGAGATCTAAAAAATTGCATGTTGGAAAACATAGTGGGTTGTGAGTGATTGTATTCTTCTTGTTCTAAGCTCAAGTGTGGAGATATTGTGGAGGATTTTTAGGTGGGGGATACATAAAACTAATCAAATTGACTTGAGGGGTGACTAAAAAATTGGGTTATTATGTGTAGATGGTTTTGTACAACAATATGTGGGTTGCAAGTTTCATAACACCTAGTGTTTTCCAACTTAAATTTATTTTAATGAAAACCTTTTCTTATTTAGAGAGTACAAATGTAATGAAAGGAACTTTCAAAAATTACCACAATTATTACTTAGAGTAAAAATTGTGTTTCAATTTCCTCATATGATGGAAAAACAAATGCACAAAATAATCATAGGTTGGAAAACACAGTGGATTGTTAGTGATTGTATTTTGCTTGTTCTAAGCTCAAGGGTGGAGTGTTTTTTCAAAGCTCAAGGGTGGAGAGCTTGGGGGGACTTGCAGGTGGGGGATACATAAAACTAATCAAATATACCTGAATAGTGTCTCAAATAAAAAAAATCCTAAACAATGTTTCTATCTACACTACTTTAACATAGATATCTAGAGGAAAAAGCGAACATCTACCTCGCATAAATAAAATCAATCCTACATGATATATCAAGGAAATGATGGTTAGAATTGACCCAAAAGGTTTTAAAGATACTTTAGACTCCAAGGAACTCACTAGATCAAAATAGATAAATTCATAATAATGATAAATTGGTTTAAAACAACATTACAAACTTCATTTTTCATCATCAATTTTAAAACTAAACACACCTAATCCACTCATTTAATTTTCATAAATTATTACAATTATCAATCTAAATTTAATTATCAAAAGTAATTATATTTATCTCATTAACCTAGTTCAAACTTATATTTTCTTTAACACTATTATTCCTTACAACTTTATTAAAGATTGCATAAGGCTTAATAGTCAAAGGATTGACTAGTTACCCCTCAATTGTCCTTATCTTAAGGTTACTATTGAGCAAAGAGTTAAATGCCAAATAAAATGAAAGAGCCCATGTGGCATTTCTTTTACTGTAACCAAAGAGTTGTTCTAAAATTTGAAGGTGGACTTCATTATATAACTAACAAGGGACAGTGTGTTTTCCAACATTGCAAATCCATAAGGAAATAATTGACAAGGGATAGTGTGTTTTCCAACACTACAAATAATGTGATCATTTTTTGTTCCTTGTTGGAAAACACACTATCCCTTGTTAGTTATTTCCAATGTTGAAAAACACACTGTCCCCTGCTGGAAAACACACTGTCCCCTGTTAGTTATTTCCAATGTTGGAAAACACATTGTCCCCTATTAGTTATTTCTAGAAATCTTACATTCTAATGATGTCCCCTGTCCACTTTTCTTACATAGGGGATAGTGTGTTTTCCAACACTGCAAATAATATGAGCATTTGTTTGTTATCCCAGATGACTAATTTTGCTAATTTATTCAAATATTATAAATAATAGGAGTATACCCAAATAGTAAGAAAATATGATGTAATATTTACGTCTTAAATTAAGAAAACTATAAACTAAATATTGATAAAAATTGGTAAACAAAAGTCAACTAAAAATCAAAAAGAATATTAAGAGAGTGGAATGTTTAAAAATATGTAAGGTTTAATAATAATATACAAAAGGGTGATAAAATTAACAAATGGATAATATACTAAAAATAGACAATATAATCTTAATTAAATAAATGTAGTAAATAATAAAGGATTAAGTAAAACATAAAAACTAGATGATTCTACAAATTGAATTCCCAATCTATTTTTTTAAAAGTAAATTCAATTTATTCAAATGGTGTAATAAATATAAAACAAAAAACATATTATAGAATTAAATATTCAAATGCTAAAGATATTAGAAAAATTAAAAAAAACACAAAATATTGTGAATATTATAAAAGGAAGATTTTTAAAATAATAGTAACATTAGAAAAATAATAAAAATTAGTATACAATTAATTTAAAAAAGCACATCAATCAAATAAAAACAAATTAAAGTTTAATGTTACTTTCAAACTAAAACATTCAAGAATAAGGCTGAAAATTTTATGGTTAAATGCATAGAAATAAATGCTTAATTTGAAAAAATTTGGGAGGGAAAAAATGTTTAATTTGAAAAAAATTGGTGGGGGAAAGAAATGTTTAGTTTGAATTTATTATACATATACTATCCTATTATGTAGACAAATAAATGCATAAGCACAGTCAATTGGAGTTTTTTGACGTCAAAACCTCCTGCCATCTTCGTCACCATCATTGCCTCCGTTAACTCTCATTTCTTCTACTGTCCCTTACGAGATTGTTCTAGCTGAGGCTGGGGCTTTCCCTGTTGAAGCGTCTGCTATGTTTCGGTTGCTAAGCTATCTAAGAAGACTAGATAACATGGAGACTCATTGCTAGCCAAAAATGGCAGCTAATGAAAAATTAGATAGAAGAAAGAGCACGTGGATGAAACAAAATATCAAATGGATGAGCAAGTGGGGTATTAGCATAAGTGAGTGTCCAAATAACAATAGGGAAATAAAAAGATATGTGCAAGGAAAGTTCAAAGAAAGCATGTGGAAAGGGCCACTTGGGAGGAAAAATGAATACTATGTCAAACATTTTAACCTTACACATGACCATACACAAAAGACCTACATCGGAATGGAGATAAAATGGAAAACAAAAATGTTAATAGCTCAGATAAGAACAAGTTCGCACCAGCTTAGATGTGAGACCAGAAGATGGATGATACCTAAAGAGGAGTGGGTAGACAGAAGGTGCAGATATTGCACTCAAGAAGTGGTTGAGACAGAATGGCACTACATCAGGGAATGTTCGGCTTACAAGGACATCCAGATCAATTATATTGAGACATTAAAAGGGAACAACTTGGGTGATTTGTTTGAAGAAAAGAAGATAATAAGGTTTGCAGATTTTCTGGTCAAGATACACAGTAGAAGATCCAAGATGCAGAAAGAAAAAGAAACATACGTTTTTGCGTTTTTCGGGGGTTCAGGTTTCTTTGCCGGCTATCTGTGGGTCCCATAGGCTGCTTGGCCTCGTGGACGTGATTAAAAACATTCATTCGTTCATTCTGCTTCATCACTTTCAATTTTTCGGCTGCATGGTTTGGTGGGCCCCCGCATACAATGGCATGTCATGCATGTATGTTTTTATGCGTTTTTGTATGTACATAGGCACGTTTTGTCTAGGAGTTAGCTGGCTCCGAAAGAAAACAGTGGATCAAAATTCCAGAATTCGTGGCCAAACAATGGCCACGAAAAATTATAAAGTTGGTAAATTGCAAAAAAAAATCCGACATTTGGGGGAAGAATTGCAATATTACTTCGACATTTGGCATTTTGATGCGTTACAGTTTAGACAGGACACCACCTTTCCTTATTTAATAAGGGGAAAAACAAAAGCAGGATACTTGGAATGCTTTCGAGACATGGTTTCTCCAAAATCACAGAAAAGAATAGTGGAATTTCCACGCTTGTTCACCTCCAATCTGTGTAATGATATAGTATTTTGAAATCATTGGATTTCAACAGACTGAGGTTGAGCCTACCTGAAGTAAATGAGCTCTGCAGTGCAATCAAGGGAAGGCCGACTCTAAAAAGGGTTTCCTTTCAGCAGTGTCATCTTGGTTCAGATGGAGTTAAACTCATTGCAGAGATGTTGAAGAAAAATGACGTTGTGAAGGAGTTGAATTTCTCTGACTACGGTATAGGTACTTCTGGGTCTTCGGCCATTGCTTCTCCTTTAAAGATCAATGAGAGCTTGGAGGAAGCGCAGATTTGGGAAGACTCAATTGGGTCAAGAGGGGCCGAAGAATTGGCCAAGATGATTGAAGTGAATTCAAGCCTGAGGATTCTGACCATATCGGATATGCAGTCAATTACAGCTTATCCCCTGGTTTCTGCTGCTTTGGGAAGGAATAGGAATTTGGAGCTTCATGTATGGAACAAAGAGAGCAAAGCAAATGATGCCAAGGTGGTCGAGTTGATTCCATTGAATAAGGTTTTGAGGATTTATAGGATTGACACTTCTGGGTGTTACAGTATAGTTTGTGCCCTGGCGCGGAATACTACTGTAGAAAATATAGATATAAGTGGAAATCATGTGGACTCTAAATGTGCTCAAGAGCTCGGGAGAGTTCTTAAGGAAAATAGGACTCTGAAACACCTGAATATGTCAAATACAAGCATGAGTAGTAAGGGTGTTTATTACATTGCAGCTGCTTTGTTTACGAACAATAGCCTGCAGTCCTTGCAGCTTGAAAGGAACTCAATTGGGGGAAAGGGAATTGAGCATTTACTCTGCCCTCTGAGTAGGTTCAAACCAGGCCAAGCGCAAGCAAATACTTCTTTGAAGTCTTTGTCCATTGGCGGGCCTCAGAACAAAATGGGTAGTTATGGAGTAAATGCATTGGTGCAGATGATCTCTTCAAACCAGAGTTTGCTGAAATTTTCTGTGAATGATGATGAGAGCATGAGTGCTGTTGATTTCATCAAAATTCTCAAAGCCCTTCAGAGTAACACAGCTTTGAAGGCTTTGTTTTTGAAAGGATGTAAAGGAGTTGCAGGAGATGCAGTGCTCGAAGCCATAATGGATGCATTGCAAGTGAATATATGGCTTGAAGAGATAGATCTGAGTGGCACTCCTCTTCAAGCATCTGGAAAAGCTGATCATGTTCACCAACGACTTCGACAGAATGCCAGTGCTGAACCCCAAGCCAATTTGCTAAGGGGCATGCCAAAGATAGTGCCTAAGTCTGTGAGAGTTTTCCTCTGTGGACAAGAATTTGCAGGCAAGTATTTTATAGTCTTCTGTTTGTTAGAATTGTGCATTTCGAAAATGACAGAACAATTGGTTTATTGTGCATTTTTAATTATTACTATAAGCCTCCAATGTATATATATCATCATGCAATGACTCCTTGGAAGAATATTTATCTTTTAGACAAAAATACACACAATTCCTCGGGGCTCAAAATAAGCTCAGCATGTGTTTAAAGAAATATAATTTCTAAACTGCAAAGAACCATTTAAGTTTCCTATCGCATCAATCAATGATGAAAAAATCAGATCAAGATTCATTATCAAATGTAATTTAGGACAACACAATGACCAACAAACCTGAGTTTGCTTGCAGGTAAGACGACCCTATGCAATTCCCTATTGCGGACATATGCTCGAGCCAAACTTCCAATAGTAGACCAAATTAAAACATTTCTAAACCCAATATTGCCCATTGGAAGAACTAGAACTCAGGGAATCAAAATCAAAGTTGTGGAAGATGATGATACTAGAATCTCAATTTGGGACTTTGCAGGTCAGCATGAGTTCCATGCTTTTCATGATCTCATGTTTCCTGGACAAGGAAGCCCATCCTTTTTCCTGATAATATGCAGTCTGTTCAGAAAGCCAGAAAACAGAGAACCCAAAAATAATCAAGAGATTGAAGAAGATCTGGTATACTGGCTAAGATTTATCGTATCAAACTCCAGAAGAGCAGAATCAAATCTGGCTTATGTGACAGTGGTTTTCACTCATATTGATAAAAGTTCTGAGAGCTCAGAATTGTACTTATCAGCTGTCCAATGTGTTTACAGGCTTAGGGACTGTTTCACAGGTTTTGTCGAATTATGTCCAACAATTTATACAGTCGATGCAAGATCATCTGGGTCGGTGAATAAAGTTGCTCGTCATGTGCAGCAAATTACCAGAACAATATTAGGAGTTCCAAAAATTTACCAAGTATGTGATGATTTGAGAATTCTTTTATCTAGATGGAAATCTGAGAACAACAAACCAGTAATGAGATGGGAAGAATTTGAACAACTTTGTCAAATTAAGGTGCCATCACTAAGAATACAGCGATATGATGACCCCAGCAGGGTTGAAGAAAGGCGAAGAGCAGTGTTAAGCTCTTTGCATAAAGCTGGAGAAGTAATCTATTTTCAGGAGCTTGACTTCATCATTGTCAAATGTGAGTGGTTTTGTGAGAAAGTGCTTGGACGCCTAGTAAGATTGAGCAGCAAAAACCAATCTAACTCAGATCCACAGCAGAGTGGTTTTAAAACTAGGAAAGAATTGGAGGTCATTTTGAAGGAGTCATTACAGAGTTCAGTGCCTGGATTTGGGCCAAAAATTTTCGATAATGTTCATCCAAGTGACCTTGTAAGCATGATGTTGAAGTTGGAACTCTGCTATGAGCAAGATCCTGGTAAATCTAACTCAAAGCTCTTCATTCCTGCAATACTCGAGGAAGGTCGAAATAAACCACAAAGATGGCAACTAGATGTATCAGACCGCATCTATGTAGGCCGCCATTTGGAGTGTGATGATTCAAATCTTAGTTTCCTCACCCCTGGATTCTTCGCCAGGTTGCAGGTATGGTTTGCTGTGTTTAGTCTTGATTAAAAAAAAAGTAAAACTAAACTACATTTCTTAGATCTTCCTTGAATGAATATGAATATAGGAGTAATTTGTTCTTAACATCAGAATCTCATGGAACTCTTAAAAATCATTAACATTGATTGAATTTCAAGATGACCTTACACTCTTTCTGGCAAGGCATAAAAGGAAATTCCGAAATACACAATAGGATTTGCATTAATATCTCTGATTGAAATTTTTGAGTGTCATTTATTCTTTCCCGAAATACTTTATGAACAATACTATAGAACTAACAATCAAAGCAAGTCACCATGATGAAGGCCAAGAGAATGTAGGTAGTGTTGATGTGATTTTTCTGACCGCACCAACGCAGAATAAAGTCGCCAACGGCTACCCTATTCTCTCTTGATCAAAGTATTCCGCATGCTAAGATTGCAAGAAAGTTCATGCGTTCAACTCCAAGGTTCTTTTAGTGCGAATAGGCTCAGTTGGCTCAATGTGATTTGCTGGTATTTCAAGGGGACTTACGGAATTGTTCGGCAGTGGAGAAAGGAATTCAAATGCTAGAAAGATTTGTCTATGAAGCGCGGGTTTCCTATTCTAACCAGAAAGTATTGAATTGAAAAGGGGTAAGGTTAAGAAGATTCTAATCTACTCTAAGGTGTGGGATATGGAGCTCAACTTCAACAAACTTCTAACCGGACTTCACTTTGCCTCGCATCGGACAGCTTCCACGAAGTCGGTGCAATCTTCAAGGGACATGACTAAAGATGTTCAAACCACCACTTGACATAAAGATACCATCACAACGACGCATACCATTATTCAAACTGTGATTGAAGTTAAGTACATAATATTCCAATTGACCACACAAGGCGCATTCACCATCAGCAAATACACTAGTGGTATGGATAGACGAAGTTGCTTAGATCAAACACCACATTCCACAGTTAACATCTACTTGCATGGAATGAAAACTATACTACTTAGAACTATTTTACGCTACCATTTGAATCAGAAGGACGAAGAAACCTTGCTAGCTACTCACAACAAAGATGAAATTCACCATCAATGAAAAACTCTTTTATTGAGAGAGTGTTCACAACAATTTCTTTCAAAGTTTTCAAAGGGAAAACTTTCCCTCTTCTTCAATACTACACTATCAATCTATACTAAGTTACTCCTAAGCTATCACCTAGTTGTCTCTCTACTCCAACTTCTACTCTAATGAGTTACAAATGAGGACTCCCCCTTTTATAGTTAGCCCAAGTCAGCAGACTCGAGATTACAATGGTGGATGGCAGGATGTGCCACCTTAGCCCTAAACAAAATTTTCCCTAAAGCCGCCACTGCAAAGAAGGGGAGTGTCGTGGGCATTAATGTCACCATCCTTCCCTAGAAGATTCGTTTATGGAATCATTCACCTTTGTTCTCGATCTTCTTCTTGACTTTTACATTTCTTCAACTTCCTTGTCACTTGGCTAACATAGCCATTTCTTTACAGCTTTCTTCCTTCGCTTCAAACTCTTTATCTTCCTCCGAGATTGTAATATGTCGATGCTTCACCACTTCAAGTCATGATGCTACGGCCTCGACATTCCTCCACTGCCAAAACAAGCGAGGAGAAGAGTCTTAGAATACTTCATAATATAATCTTAACACTTTTGATTCCACGTTTGATCTTCAAGGGCTCATCGTTTTCCTCCAACACAACTTTCTTTCTTCATGATTATTCATGCCTTAGCCAAATTTTTCAACCCATCTTTTTCTGTAAAACTTCATTACGATATTTCTTGTCCAACTCGGGGCTGAGAAAATCCCTCATTAGAATTTGATCAAAAATCATCTAGGCGATCGCCTTCAAATTCATCTGCCAAGGCGTTTTATCTTCAACAACATCATTTATTCCTTGCCTTAGAAAAAATTTCAAATTTCCCTTAGGAAATTTATCAACCTGGTGCTCATCAAAAATATTCACCTTGAAGGCCTCGGCAAAGTGTGGAAGACTTTAAAATCAACTCCTCATCGATAATCTTCAATACCCAGAAGAAAATTTTCTCCAGAACGTGTCGAATGCATGGGTACACAACGAACGGGTTCATTTAATTTTCTTGAATTTTGCACCCTGGAAAAGAAACAATTTTTTTTTTTACAAATTTATTCAAGCTCCTCATCCCTGTGAACATTTCTTGTTGCTCTGACTTGAAAATTATTTATCAGCCTGTGCAGCTGGCATTCTCTGACTTCACCTCAGACAATTCCGCTCATGCCTCAGGAAAATTCCATCACCTCTCCAGACTTAGGCATTTTTCTAAGGGGGAACATTTTGTGCCTTAGAAATTTTTTGAATCACTTAGCATTTCTTTTGAAAAATTTTCCCTTAGAAAATTTTATTCATTCTTCAATCCATCTTGCCAGTGGTGAGAAAATTTCATCAACTTCTCTTAGCACATCACACTTAACATATTTTATTTTTCATCTGGCAATTTCAACGCCTAGGCATGTATTATTCATCCTTTGTATTTTATTCTCCATAAAATTTCCAACACCTTAGCAATTATCATCAACGCATTTGACAATTGATGAAGGATTAAACCACACCTAGCATATTTTATTTTCCATCACCCACCACCTTACACACTTGAATTACTTTGGGCGCATTTTCTTTGTCATGGAGAATATTTTCAACGCCTAACTTATCACTCACCAACCTATACTCACTTGAGCGCACTTCTCATACTCAGGAGAATGAAGACTTCCAACGCCCAACAAGTGACTTTTGAGCTTCCTTAATTTCGTCTTCACATGGCCCCATTTGGGCGCATTTTACCATGCAAGCAGGATGAAACCTCCCATGCCTTGACCTCTTGGAATATTCTCTCCTTGTTTTGTCTTGACATGCTCTCTTTTGGGCGCATTTAGGCCTAGTAGGAGGATGAAATCTGTTGACTCTTTGACTTTTTCTAGCTTATTCTTGCATGGGCGCATTTTACTAGTGGAGGATGAAAACTTACACTTAGAAAATTTTGCAATATGAGACCTTCAGCTGGGCGCATTTTGCCATAGGAGCAGGATGAAAACTGTTGACTGCTTTGACTCACTTCTTTTTTTTGGGCGCATTTTCTCCCAGCTGCAGGATGGGCACATTTTGGGGGGTGAGAAGGACGAATTCAACACTTAGAAATTTTTTTAACTCTCATGCTTCAAGGTGGGCGCATTTTGGCATAGGAGGTGGATAAACTTTGTTGACTTTCCTTGACTTCATTGCTGGATGGGCGCATTTTGGACATGGTGGAGGACGAGCTTCATACTTAGAAATTTTCATGCTTCCTCATCTTCCTGGGCGTATTTTGCCATGGTTGCAGGATGAAGTTCCAGACTTAGAAATTTTCCTCGTTTTTGCTAGTTTATCCATGCCCTGCTATTTATAGTAAGCCCTCTGATTTTTGCATCTCTGAAGCTTAGAATGATTTGAAATTTTGGACACTGCATCCTCATGACCTTATTGTCCTGTCAACACTGCCATTTTTAGTCGGCCTGCTATTTTTAGCCCATTTTTGAGGGTGATTTGCTATAAATAGTAACTGCTTGTTTCTGATAGCTCCACTGCTCCGATTGACCTGAAACTTGAATGAGGCGCTCCTCACCACGTGACCTGACTGCTGACATCAACGCATGCACCTGACTTGCTATTTTTAGCCTGTTTCCAAAATGACTTACTATAAATAGTAAATGCTCCGTTTGACTTGAAATTTTATTAGCAGATAGCCTGAAGGATGCTGATCGCAGTGGTTTACACCGGTTTTCGAAAATTCTGACTTTTACCCTTCTTTTCAGGCTCCGAAGCTGGAAACCCTAATTTTGCTCTGCATGTGTATCAAATGATCTTTGTTTGTCTTCGTTTCTGCTGCATTGCGATCAGCTTATGATTCTGAACTGCTGGGAAGCGGTTGCCGGAACGCACCTGCTAAAAATAGTAAGTTCCTTACTGAGTGATTATCTTCGTTTGCATGTCATACCACTGCGAAGCTCTCGAAAAACCCACCAGGAATCATCCGACATGCAAAAGAAACCCTGACATGCAAACCCTAAAAATAGCCTCGGAAGATTGAATTCTAAAGGTTGTCGTCTCGCTTTGCATGTTATACTGTTGCGAAGGTCTCGAAAAACCCAGATGGAATATGCTGACATGCAAAGGAAAACTCTGCATCTAAGCCCTGAAATCTGCTCCGGAAGCCGGACTGCTAAAAATAGAAAGTTGTCGGTTTCAGCTCAAATTTTGCACGCGAGTAACTTGGTGTGTTCTGAATGCAACATGACTATCAGAATTTCAAAAATGTTGACGGAACACCTGTAACTGCACACTTACTAAAAATAGTAAGTACTCAGAATCTGATGAAATTTCAGTGGAAGCCTACTGAAAACACACTAACAGCAATGTTAAGCTCTGTTTTCAATTTATTTACTTCATTTGATTTCAAATTGGCAAGGAGGATGGAAACCCTAATTTCTAGACTTGGCCAAATTTCACATTAAGGTTCAACGGCGGGCACATCCCGGAAAGACAGATAGTAGAAAAGAGAGACAACAACAAAACGACCGAAAAGCAAAGCCAAAATTAGGGGGGTCCCCATTTGTAATGGGGCGATGTGTGAAAAAGGTCACAACAGTGGCATCATAACAAAGAGGAAGAGGAGGAAGGTTCTAGAGAGATAGATCTCAATGCAGCAGTAGAAGACAATGTGTGGAAGAACCTAAGAGTGATCGTTCCTACTGCAATGAAGAAACAAGTAACGTTCTTACCACATGTTATCGCGGAATCTAGCAGCGCTCGTTCCACGGATAACCCCCCTACGAAACTTGTCCGTTTCCTAGGATTCGTGAAGTTCAAGTACGCACAACGGGGTGATTTTCGAGTCACCTCGAAGTGCGTTCCCAAGTCTCGAATAGTCAATTCGAGCATTCCACCTTGTTCTCCTCGCAAAGACCTTCGAAACGAGATCTTTCGCGACTTTTCACTGTTAATACTTTGCAAATTACGGAAGATGCAGTAGCACTCAAAAAGTGCGCCCCTGCAGGGAAAATCCAAAATTTGGCTAAGTCTGGAAATGTAAGGGCGCTAAAATTTAGCGCCCCTGCATGAAGTGAAAATTCTAAAAAATGCAAGAGCGCTAAATTTTAGCGCCATTACATTTTTTCTCAACACTTAAACTTTTTTCATTCCTCTGGCACGTTTCTTCACAATTGCGCGTTTTTCGTCAATCGTGCCACTTTTCGTGCCTAAATTTATTGCACGACTTGAGTTAGGTTTTTAATTTTCATTTGCAAAGTTAAGTGAATGAATTCGCCACTTTTGTTGTTTATGTTTTATTTCTTTTACCTCTCCTCTTGCTGTGCGTTTGCCTTTCATCTGCAAAATCACGTTTTTTGGAGATTCGCCATTCTTCTCTTCAACAAGCTTCGCGTTTTGCCCTAGTAAGATTTTCCATTTTGTTTTTGTATTGTCATTTGTATATGATCTGTGTTCGTTCGCGTTTTTGTTTCTTTCTTTCACGTCTTTCATTTCATTCGCGTTTTTTGTGTCTTACCATTCGCATTCTTCTCTTTCCTAAACCTACGCTTTCTCTCCCTTCGCGTTTTCCTCACCCTGTTCGCCATTCATGGTTTGCTTTCATTGCACGAGCCTTGGTGAACCTTTGCTAACCCTCGCCATTCCTTTCTTTGTTTTCTCCAAACGTGTATTGTTCTACATTCGCGTTTCTTTGTTTCTCTACGCGTCCCACCCTCATTCTCCATACACGTTTCTTTCTTCCTTCAAAGATGGCGACATTTCTGTGTTCCATGTTTTGTTCATTTCTCCTCACAAACTCATATCTCTCCAACGTTATTCCCATCGCGTTTTTCACGCCGTTCTTTTCATATACTTTGAAACAAACTTTGCAATCTCACAAAAGAAAAGATTTCTTGTGAAACCCTTAAGCGGAAACATGGAAATGGAGACAAATTCGAAAGCTTTCATTCTACAAGCATTTGCAAAGCTCAAAGTGCCTTCGCCATTCCTCACTGCATTTACATCACCAAAAATTGCCAAAATTGCAGAAGCGCTAATTTTCAGCGCTATGACATTTCAAACTTAACAAAAATTGCCTAACACTGAAAAGTGTAAGGGCGCTAAAATTTAGCGCCCTTACACCAAAAGCAATTTTCTTGGAATGTAAGGGCGCTGAATTTTAGCGCCCTTACACTTTTTGCAGGATTTTCCCAGACCTTTCCAAATGCACTCCATTTTTGACCAGTGCATCCCTGAGCTTCGTTTTTCCGCATTCGTGCATCGTTTTGCGTGCCTCGCCATCATCTCTATGCTTTTCCACCCTCGTGCTCGTTTCACGCTTTCCCATGTTTCCTAACAAATTGGTGTTTGTTCTGGCTAGACGGATTGCAGTCTACTCTCAGAGATCGTCCAGTTAAGAGTGCTCAGTGTTCCAGTTTCTTTTGATGACTGCAACGAAACCTCCTTCTTCTTCGAAAGCAAAAAGCAAGATGAAGTACAAATATCAAGGCGTCTATCCGCCAACTATGGTACTTTCGAAAGTTGAAGAAATAAAGGATACAGAAGTTGGCCATCAAGATTTAGTTGACTTTGCAAAGTTGACAGAGACGAAGCCTCTTCCTGATTCAATGAGGGCAATAGTACACAGTAATCTCCACTTGGTGGCAATGTTCCCCACAGTTGCGCACAATACTGAGTTTGTTCTTCAAGTTGCGTCTCATTACATCCGAGAAAGCAGAAGTGTGATCGACTCTTCTGGGCATGAGATTCTAAGACTCGACCCCGATTTCTTTGACATCGTCTTCAAGGTTCCTCACATGGACAAATATATTGACATTTCTATATCAAAAGCACAGGAGATTTTCGATGCTGATCCTAATAAAGCCAAACAGTTGATAAATACTCAATGGCTTAAAAATCCTAGATCGTCTGTTTCCAGATGGCCGAAAGGACTCTTGAGAAGTGACTTCAAAGATGACGTCAAGGATATGATCACGTTTCTGAGCAGAGTGAAAGGTTTGCCAGAATCATCCACCTTCCACGATTGGATGTATGAATACATCAGGATCATAAGGAGGCAGAAAGTGCATATTGACTGGGGTAAACAAATCAGTGATGAGATGCACGAACCGTTGATCAATGCTCCTTCTACATTGAAGTTCTACATGACTTCTTACCTGGTGTACGCAGCAGCTGTGATGAGGCAATTCCCAGGTCTATATCCAAAGGGGAATCGAATGATGGTGCCTGTGTACAGATATTTCTATCAGTTGGAGCTAAAGGAAAGCTTTCATCATTGAGATGATCGCGATGCTTTCTTTCTTTACCTCTTCAACTTTGATCATCCACTGGAAGAGAAGAAGAGTACGATAGAGGCTTATAAATT